>JAOVVB010101400.1:0-13044 GCA_028570985.1 Heterobranchus longifilis | reverse complement strand
TTTTTTCTCGAAACACAGGCTTTTTTAAAGAGGATAATCACGATATTCACGATTATCCCGATAATGGAAATTCACGTTAAAGTAACATGGAACTACGTTATGCTCTACGTCATGTGAGTAGTTATGTCATGTACCAAAAAAAAATGATGTCATGTACGTACGCACGGAAGTGGCATAAATTATAATGTTTTTATGCTGCTTTTGTGATCTTTTGTGATCTATGATCTTTTTATGTTTCTGTGACATAATTTTTATTTTCATTATTGTGATGTGATTGTGTTGTGTTGATTGCTGAGCTGGAGATGCAAAACACATTTCTATGCAAACAGACAATAAAGTGTTATCTTATCTTATCTTAAATAACCATGATTTTTTTCTAAACCTAACCAAACTGCAACCATTTCACAACATTAACCACGTGTTTAAAACCACAACCGTTAAGTTTAGATATGAGGACGGAAAACGCTCCTATAGGGGTTTGTACTTCCTGCAACCACCAGGGGAGCTGATTTCGTAAACGCTCCTCTGGATCGTATTAGAGAGCAACAAGCTCTTTGGTCGTGTGGTTTGGAGGACTTGTTGATCAGTGAGGTTGAAGAGCTTGTGTAAGTACATTAAGTAATTTTTTTTCTTTGAGTGGCAAAGACAGCAAGCAAAGATTTCATTGTACACTGTGTGTATGCAGGGCCGGATCTCTGCACAGACATTCTCGGCACCTGCCTATAGGGCCTCCTTGCCACTAGGGGCCCCAGACAGAGGCGTAAAGAACATCAACTGCCTCCATAATGTAAATATTTTAAAATATATATTAAACATTATTTAATGTATGCTACATTAAATAATGTTTAACATATACTTTAAAATATTTTCTAAATATAAAAGTCCTTAATTTCAATGTTTATTTTATTTATTTATTTATTTTTATAAACATGCACGTTAGCAACATTAGCGCCAATGTACAGGAAAACAATAAATTAATATAAATTAAGTGTATAATAAAGGGCTATACCTTCCACTTTATATAAATGACTAACATATTGCGTATGAATACAGAAATATAAATAGATTAGCTGAAATATATACCTAACTAAATTATTAAGCATAAAAGCCTAATCATGTGACAGTTAAAAGTAATTTTGTTTATTTACCAAATATCAAAATGGGTGAAGGGGGGGGGGGGGCTGGAAAATACAGTCTGCCTAGTGTAATTTACCCATTTATTGTGTGTATGACAATAAAGCGTATATGTTTTGTGCATCATTTTAGACTTTTGGTATCTTTGGAAACTTTCCAAACTTGAGTAGATTTCGAAATAGAGTTCTGAATAATGCTCGAGTGCACAACATCCTGTACATTGTAATAATGAACCCACAGCTGGGTGCCACACGGTCACAGAGGTTAACAGACAGAAACTATTGGAATGCTGCAGAAGAACCCAGGTGCAGGAACCCTCCTCCCAGTGTGTGTTCTCTGAGGAACTACTGTTTGTCTGTGTGAGTGGAAGGAACTGCAGGGTCAATCCCTGCCCGCGGCTTACTACACCCTCCATCTGACAGACTGCTCTCTCCATACCTCGGAGATTAAAAGGTAAAAGCCTGAACCTCCGCAGATGACAGCTTGTCATTGTGTGTACGAGTGTGCGTGGCATGCATGTATGTGGGCGGTGAGTTGGAGAAAGCCAGTTTCTTGGCACATAAACACGACCATCATAGTTCGGGTTTACAAACCAGAAGTACAACTGCCCAGAAAGGAAGCTGTTGTTTACGCTCTGTGAATCTGGAGCTCGCAGTTTGAGCCTCAGGAGAGAATCTGAGCAAATAAAAAAAAAAAACAAATAGATCATCTGAAAGGTGAAGATGATGTCATGACATTCAAGCTACAAGTGTTTTTAAGGCGGATGATGATCTGATGTTTTTTCAGTTTTTTTTCAGCATCTGTGTTCTCACCACGCCCGTTAAATCCGCCTCATGCACATCCTGTAAATACCACAAAGTTTTGTATCATAACCAAGAAAAAGTGTAATATAAGCGATGCTAGTTTTGGTTTCATTTGTTGAGGAAATTAACTCCATTTACCTCCATCTGTTTATGTTTTCATTGGAACTAGGTGGCTACATTCTACAATGATATCTGTGGATTATCCTCACAAAGGGATACAGGATGGACATCTTGCTATTGATATTTTCATTTTTTAAATGCTGTGAGCATCACAAACAAAATTCCATTTACCTTCATTGTATTGGGGTGAAGGCAGAAATCTCAGAGACAGATATCTCAAAACCTGCACAAATAAAACCCTGGTTCCATACCATCAGAGTTTGGAAATATGTAGGAAATATTTTTGTAATTTGGGTGAACTGACCCTTGAATTCTTTAAATGTTACTTTTCCCCATATTTTTTTCTATGGCATTAAAGGTATTTTAAAAAGTGAAATGCCATCTATTTAAAAAAAAATTATAAAGCAGGTTGAGATGCGATATAAATACTATGAAAGTATCAAAACACTCAATCCACAGAGAAATGCATACAGTCCGTTTTCAGAAACTGTGCCTTTAAATGTGCCGTCAGGACTTCTGTAGGGTTGTGATGTCACAACTATACTATATATATATATATATATATAGGTAGAACATGCAGCTACAGTACTTTACAGTCATTCCCCGGATGCGGAAGACCTGGAAACACTGACCAATCAGGGCAGGAGGTGTATTTGGCATTTTTATGATATTTCATATTTTTCGGAGTCATTTCCTGACAATGTTGATTAGCCACATGGTTCGCCAAATATGTTTTTGACAAATTACTTAATTTTGTGATCAAAGTTTATAAAAGAAGATTGTTGCTAAAATGGGATGATGAGTACAGTAGAACGCACACATATATATATATATATATATATATATATATATATATATGACAGAACTGCAGTCAGACGTCATCCATCTGTCAGAAACATCACAAACAGTCAGCTAACACAGTTAGCTGTAACATTAGTTAGCTAGCCTCACTTATTGCATTAGCTAACTGAAGGTCTTCATTTCATTTTTTTAGTTTAGTGTGTTGTTTATTTTCATAATGTCATTTGTGTGTGCGGTGAACGGGAGCAACGCAGTGGATTACATAGTCTGGTTGGGTACGTAAGCAGTGTCAGCATAAAGCCTTATACTTTAGCCTTAAGGCCTTAGCCTTATACTTATACGGAGGAAGTCCCTCCTTCCTTCTGTGTGGTTCTCAAAGTCCCTTCACTGCAGCCGGGACGTAGCGCCGCCCAAGGCGACTGTGATTGGTTTAAAGAAAAATAAACAGGCCAGGGAGTTGTTTCCACTATACCGGAGAGAAAGACATTCATTCCAGACCTTCCCCCAAGCGTGGACACAGGTCTGGCTACGTGAGACTACATGAACTTCCACCGGCAGAAATATCACAACACAGACTGTCTCTCTCCCTCTCTTCTTTACCGCCTCGCCAGGATGGAGACATGTTGCTGAGGTCCACCGTTTGAAAAGCAGTATCGGGACATTTTGGAGGTTTACATCGTCCACCAGCACCGGCCTCTAACAGGTCTGGACCCTGGGGAGCGCACAACTTTCAGCCCAGACATGAAAAACTCCTCTGTGTAGCAACAAAGTCCTGTTAGAGAAAAAAATAAAAATAAAAACAACCACAGTGCAGCGGTGCTGGTGACCGGTGCAAATCTCCAAAACGTCACAAATCTACATTTCAAACGGTGGACCTCTGCAACATGTCTATCCCTCCTGCCGTGCAGTCGGCTGCAGCTGCTGCTGCAGGAGGAGACGGTAAAAAGAAGAGGGCGAGTGAGAGAGAGTCGGTGTGTTGTTGGGATGTAACGATACATCGATCTGGATCGATAAATCGATTCAAGGATCAATGATCCAATACCATCAATGCAAAATAAAAAATATCAATACATATCTTTAAGCTGCACCTTTATTTTGAAAATCCCACTTTATATTTATTCTTTTTTATTAAAAAGAGTAGTTTGTTTTTCACGTTAACTGTTAAAGCAGGAAGTAACACTGGCTGGAGGTGGGGGCTTTAAAGAGACAGGCGCTAAAACAGAATGTTTCAGACAGAGTGAATACAGGTATAATAAAAATAATGTGTTTTTTCGGGAAACATTACAACTTTTTTCTTAAAACATTCTGACTTTTTTCTCTAAACAGAACGACTTTTTTCTTGAAATATTCCGACTTTTTTCTCATAACATTCTGACTTTTTTTCTCGAAACATTATGACTTTTTTCTCATAGAATTGTGACTTTTTACTCTAAACATTACTACCTTTTTCCTCAAAACAATTATTTTTATTGCATCATAGAGAGGACACTAGCAAACTGCAGTCAATTCGTGAGGATATTCACGATTATCCCAATAATGGAAATTCACTACGATCAGGTGTATATTGTGAGTATTTTTTTTATCGTAATTAGCAATAAAATCGATTATTGTCCGATCCCTAGTATGGAAATTAGCAGAATATGGGACCTTTAAGTAAGTTACAGTTCCTCATTGAAGCTATATGTTTACAGTGAAATATTCAGCTGCACCATTCCAGCAAATGCAAATATTTCAGAAGCATCATTTTATACACATTTCCTCAAATTTGAATTGATATAAAACACATTCAAATGAATAAATGTAATGAATAGAAGTATTGTGTTTGAAGTCTGAGTTTGAACCTGGCTTGGGGCCCTTCTGTGTGGAGTTTGCATGTTTTCCGTATGTTAGCGTGGGTTTTCTCCGGGTTTTCCGGTTTCCTCCCACAGTCCAAAGACATGCAGGTTAAGTTAATTGGTGACTCTAAATTGCCCGTAGGTGTGATTGTGAGTCCAGGCTGTACCCCGCCTCTCGTCCAATGACAGCTGGGATTGGCTCCAGCCTCCCCGTGACTCTGTACAGGATAAGCGGTTACAGATAATGGATGAATGGATGGATGTTTTGCTGGTGCTGAGCTAATTTACTCACCATGTAGCTTGTTCATGCTAATGCTAGCTTAGCTGCTACTTTCTGGCTCACTGAAGCTCTCTTTAGTGCAATATCTTCAGCACATCCACAGACAGAAGGAACGTTTCGAGCCAACACGCTCTTCTTCAGACTTGGATTAAAATAAGGACATTTGATACGTAATTAATGTATATAACAAAAATCTACGGATATTGTCCCGGTTGTCTGCTGCTTGGCAGCCTCTCACCTAGGTTTCACTCCATCCACCGTCCCCTCCACCCCTGATGAGAAACTCTGCTCATACACATATAATCTGAACTATGTCACTTCAGAAACACTGATGTGATAAGTATGAAACATACAAATGTATTCTGGCGACTGGGCTGAATATCCACATGCAATAAATGTGTCTTTGTTTCACTCACTGGTCTCTAACAGATTTCAGTTGAGCATTTTTAACACATTCTTTCCGAATGTCCTCCAATCACCAATAAGGTTTTAAGCGTTCTGTTTAGTTATTTATTAATTTATTAATCAATGCGTAAATTATTATTGTGAACATATTTAATTCAAAATTAGATTGTATAATTAGGTATAATAACTAAAGTAATAACTAAAAGGTCAAATGTACTTTTTTTTTGCAATTTAAATTAATTCAACTTTGTATCTAATTTACAAGCTTGTATATGATTATATATATTTTTTCACCTGGAAAATATAAAAATATAGTAAAAACAGAAAAGTCTGCAGGAATTTGGTTTAGCTCCATTATTTGATTACATGAAGTATTAACAAGTTTCACTTTCAATAGACAAGCGATTGTTTGGACCGCGTGACATTTGTTTATGATGTTTGGTGCTTTTGACAAAGTGCAGTGTGATGCTAACCCAACCGAATGAAAAATGTTGCAACTTCACCCCTGACTCACGCCGAGTCTACCGAGCTATAGGTGTGAAATCTCCCTTAATTACAGTGTTGTTCTCCATGCTAATGTTTCTCAGAAATTATGACTTCATGAGATCTTGTTTGGATTTGAGCAAACAAAAATCATCTGCAAAACTGCAACAAAAAAAAAAGTGAGTGAGACCACGCAGCTTTTTACTGCTCACACTGATTTTGAAATGTAATCTAGTGACATGTGAGGGGAAAACTGATTTGGAAACTTCCAGCTGCGGCGTGAAAAGGCCTTGATTTCCGATTTCACCAAAGAAGAAGCCGAGGCAGAGCAAATATCAGCGCTGTTACCCGACACTGATGCTGAGTGCCCTTTCAGAGAGTTAACCACCACAGCGACCTTCCGTAACGACACGTCGAGATGCTATCTGAGAGGCCGCGCTCATCAAAACCGCAACAGCCAAATGGTCTCAACCTTAGTGTTCCTTTGATCAAAGTGTCTATGCATCACCGTCTCATGATCCAGTGTGCTATTTCAGTCCAGCCCCACCTTCAAATATATTGCCTGGCACCATCAGCGCGCAGCAGCATTCATACAGATCACAGTGTGCCTTGCTAAAAGTCTCCTCTGCTTTCTTTTTATACTTAAGATCTCATAACGCAACAGCCTATTGTTTGCCTCCCTGTAATTGCTCTCTTAGCTGAGGCTTTATGAATTATGAATGAGTGCAGTTTAAACATTTTAGTAAAAATAAGCACGTTTGTGTCACATTGGAGAGCAGAAAAAACTTTTTCTACTGCACTACATTTATTTGACAGCTATACTTACTAATTACATTTCATATTAAAAAGTGTCTTACAAAATTATGTTATAGTTTATTTTACAAAATATGATGCATTGCTACTCAAACTCAAATTGGCTTGGGGCCACTGCTGGTATTGTCATTTCCTAGGAGGTCTGATACTTTCAGTACCTTTTTCTAATAGTATTCAGTACTTTTACATCAAAGAATAGTTTGATATTTTGGGAAATACACGTATTAACTTTATTACTCTCATGCCTGTACACTAAGACTGCAACTTATAGTTAGCTTAGCATATTACAAAGACCAGTGTTGTGCTAGTTACTGAAAAATAGTAATTACTTACAGTTACTAGTTACCTCATTAAAAAAGTAACTGAATTACTTTACTTGTTACGTCCACCAAAAAGTAATGCGTTACTGTGATGAGTAATTTTTTAGTTATTTTTTTAAATGTCTACTTTGAAATGCTGCCATTGGTTATGTGCCTGTAGCTTTAACTTAAGTACGGTTGTACAGATTTGGTGCCAAATTGAACCAATATTACAGGGGCACTGACTCCTGTCGCAAAAGTCACTTGAAAGTTAAGATGTTTTAAAACAAGTTTTAAGTCTTCTGGATGCAGTCTGATGAGGGATGTGATACGAGTATATGTGACTTATATGTACATCACATTTATAAGCAGATAGATGTGTGAAACATACACAAAACATAACACATAGCCTAAAGCTAACCAGCTAGCTGTTAGCCTGGTACAACACAATGTTAGCTGGCTAGTTAGTGTTAGGCTAACAATAGGCTAGGCTAGCACTAACTTGCACTAGCGTTAGCTGTGAAATAATGACATGTGAAGGTCAGAATTTACATTTTAGTCCAGCACAATGGCAGTAATACAACATTTATGGACGCTAGCGGGCGTAAAACAACAGAAAGATGTTATAGATTATATTTGATGTGACGTCCATCAACATGTTCACACAGACGTGTTAGAAACAACTTTGCGCACGTGTAGAACAGATCGCGACCCCCCCTTTGCCCCCCTTAGAACTGCCATTGCTGTTGTTATTATTTCCGCTGGGATCATGCGTTTGGCCGTGTGTGTGTGTGTCTGTCTGCATTCTACTGGATCCATCAGCCTCCTTTTTGTGCACATTCATGTCTGTGTGCTCAAGATGCAGTGGTCGTTTAAAACATTTAAGGTTCAAGGTAGTTTATTTGTCATTTGCATGCTTACACATGAAACAAAATTTGTACTCAGGACCAGCAGTGTACAATAACAATAAGTCATATAACTAGTCTAAAATAATAAGTCCTATAATAAGAATAAATAAACAATATAACTTAAATAGCATGTCTAATAATACTATAAATACTATAGTGCAGTGGATTAAAAACAGAGCAGTATGTTAAAAACAGCAGCGTTAAGAACAGAGCAGCATGTTACAAATAGACATAATATAGCAGATTGTTGGTAGAGCAGCACAGTCGGGCAGAGCAGTGTTTTCAATGATGTCCGCCAGCTGCTTTGTTGGCTAACTCATCATTAACTCACCACTCTTTACTTCCCGACGTGCGGGTTGACCCGGGTTCGTGTAAGCTTACTAGAAAATATCTGGGGTTATTAATAACGGACAGAAACATTGCGTGCAATAGTTCACCTTTCACCTTCTCTTCCTGTCTCAAAGACACACACACACACACCTTGCAGCGCTCTCAGATACACACACACACACACACATCGGAATAGCATTAATTTACCATTTCTGCCTCCACTACTCATATCTACTTTAATTAGCCTACTAACATTACAGTATCTTACAGTTTCTAACATTCCTGTGTTTAAAATTTTAATGTAATGAACCCCACAACCTGCCAGTGGGATTGAAAGGCATGTTTTCTTTTTCTTTTTTTTTTTAATTACATAGATTTCATAGCCAGAAACTGTAAAAACTGATTTTCAAATCTATGTTGGTCCTTGAACAAATCATGTGTGGATCTAAGCTAAACCAAATCTAAGTGATATTATATATAGTGATATTGGGCAATCAGATTTCAGGGGTGGCCCGTACCACCCCAGGCCACTTCCTGGACATGCCCCTGTCTCAGATACACACACGCACACGCCTTGCAGCACTCTCAGATACACACACACACACACACACACACACACACCATTAGTCCCGACACTGACACAGACTGGAAACAGGGAGGAACAGTTTGCTGGCTCTGTCCAGAGCTAAGAGGCAATGTCTCCTTTTTACACTCTGGTTTTTACTTGTACTGGAGTATTACAGAATAATTTGCAAATGCGTATTAGTCTGGAACCTCTCAGTTCATTTTCAATTTCCAGGGCTGCCCCCTCTGACTGGTCATTTTGGTCTTAGTCGACTAAGATTTCTTTAGTCCATTGGTCATTTTTAAAATATATTTTTCATGCCTAATGACTTATTTCCAAGAAACTTATGAGCACATCTCTGACACAAGATTTAAAGTGGTGTTTTTGCATGATTCTTTTATGGAGATCTGTCCATTAAAACGACTTGAGTATTAGTCGACAAAGAATTTCTTTAACCGAGGACAGCCCTATCGATTTCCAAGGTGCGTTATCAACAGCGCAGACCAAAATGCCTCTGGACGCAATTGGATAGACCTACAACCAATCAGAGCAAGGCGCTGAGCGACACATGCAGGTTAGGGCGGTGTTTGGTCTGTTTTGAAGCAGGAACAAAAATGTCAGCCTTTTCACAAATGTAGAAAAAGTAGAGCCTGACCGATATTGGATTTTTGAGACCAATACCAATTTTAGAAGGGAAAAAATCACATATTACTGATGTGGCGACCATTTGTGAATTTTTGAGCTGGGATGAAAATAAATCTTTTCTATGTGAATAAAACTTTTTTCTCGAAACATTAATATAAAAATATATTTCATCACAGAGACACTGTACTGTAGTAATCAATTCATGAGGATATTCACAATTATCCCAATAATGGAAATTCACCACGATCAACTTATTGTGAGTGTTTTTTATCGCGATCCACAATAAAAAACAATTATTGTCCCATCCCTAAATGTGACTATGCAAAGGTACTCAGAAGGCTGCTTTCTTAAACAAATAACTGTATTAAATAATATTTAACATTATTATACATACAATGTATAATAATGATTCTAGAAATGAACTCTGAGAAAATAAAGAATGAATCAAAATAAACAGCTAAATAAACATCAGTACTGTACGTTCAGTATCAGTCAATTGCTTACCATTTAAATATATAATAAATAGCTGTCTGACACCATTTCTAAATCATCGTTTTGTGCATTATATGTTCTGTATAAATATATGTCTGTGATAGGCGATAAATTGGTCAGGCTCTAATCATTAGCTTCAGTATTAAAGTAAAAGTCAAAAAATGAGTGCAGCATTCACAAAATGTTCAATTTCATAAAAAAGTTTTATGAAGGACATGCAGGAAATTGAGTCAAACTGTCAAAACTGCATCAAGGTCCAAAGTAGGTTAAATCACCAAATGGCATTTTTTTTCTCATCATGTCTTTTAAAAAAATATATCCGTGTCACATTGCGGTGTCAGTGTGTCCTCGCGGAGTCCGGACACGGGTCTGATCTCTGTGACAGCCGCGTGTCCTTGTGCGAGAATCCCTCTGTCACTGCTGTGGATGTGTGTGTCAGCTCCATGACTGCAGAACAACATGGAGGATAATAAATAAATGATGTATGAAAAATTATATTTATCCCTGACAGTCGGCCAGTCAGGTGTGTGGGAGTCAGCAGGAAGCTCTTCGGTCTGATTTCAGCTTTGTGGGTCACTGTTTCACGCTGTCGCGGTTTCTAATGCGTCTGGATGTTTTATTTGATTCTATTCAATCGACTGCAGCGTTTATTGTCTTTCTGCCATCTCACAAACACAAATACGTTTGTGGCAGTTACCAGACTTTTTCCTCTGGATGAAAAGGGAGAATAACCTGAGTTTGAGCCTTCTTTTTTTTTTTCTTTTTTTTTTGCCGTCCCTCTGCTCGGCTGTCAGTTAAGTGATAAGCCAGAGCTGAATCACAGGCTTTTTGATTTTTACATGTATCAGAATATTAAATGTCATTTTTCTTTTGTCCCAGTTTGATGACAGTAGAGAAATTGGATTCTGTATCAGACAGCAGATAGGAGGACTGCGGTTTTCATATATTATATGTGGTGAATTTAGTTGCTTTATATGAGGCGTTATCTATTTAAATATTTATTATATATTCATATAGGGCTGGGCGATATGGCCAAAATCTTCTGTTTCGATGTAGGTCATTTCAAATCTCGATATATATATCACGATATAGCATGTTTTTTGGTAATTTAATAAATAAATAGTCTATATTGAAATAACCACATGGTAAAGCCTATTTTTGTATACTCCTGTGTGAACTAAATACTAAAGAAAAGTAGTGAGTACTTTCTTATTTAATTTGATAATTAAGTACTTGAGTGCAAAATGAACATAACTGTTTCAAGTGAAATTGAGAAGATAGTTTAATTTTCTGTGAAATTTGAGTTAGTATGTACTTATTATTATCAATTTAGACGACGTAATTGTGTATCACAATATCTCGATATATGATTTCATCACCATACGATTCCATTGAAAGATGATAAATTATCATATTGAATTACTGCCCAGCCCTATATTCATACTTTTAATAAACATTTAAAAAAATTAAAATTAAAAATAACATTTAATAAATGGTTTACAAATAACTAATGTAGCTGTAAGCATATATACATTTTTATTATTATGTAGAGCATTTTTCAACAACTTATCCTTTGAACATATTTCATATTATTGCACCCATGGTGTATTATATTGTCATTCATTATCTGTTTTACCTCCACTTCTGTGTGCCCACAGGAGGAGTTATTAGTTGTTGATAAATACAGTATTAAATGATTATATCTATCACCACATTATAGTGTTTATTTATTTAACACACAATGATATTGCTTCTAAACCTTTCATAATAGCATTAACAATAATAAGTATCAGACACAAAATGAGGCTAAACAGAAAAACACAACACCACCTGATATTACCTTCTGCCTGCATACGATATGAAATAATTTAAGGAGAAAATATTTAAAAACAAACTTTGACACTAGAGGATTGTTAAACAGTTTGAAGGGTGTTGAGGGCTACACTGAATAAAATTAAGGAATCAGACGAGGTGTAATATGCTCCCCTCCAGGTCCTTTTTTTATTTTTACTTAGTCCCAGTGCTACCTTTCTTGTGAAAATCCTGTTAACATGTCTATATGGTGTTTTTTATTTGCTTCAAGATATATCATGAGCGAAATTAGCAATCAACACCATGCCTTCAAACTGCAGTGTGCCAATAACAAAAATCCAGATTCAGACAGACAGGTTTTATGACATCATATGTCTAAGGAAACAATCATTGTGGCACAAGTGACGAGCGTAACTATACATCAGAGCGGCACATACGGGTACTTTGCAAAATATCAAGGCCACGCCCCCTTTTGGGGGAAAGAAAACAGAAGATCCTATTGATATCAGTTTGTATGCATTAATTTATTGTTTAACAAACGTTTGTTTTACAGACTTGTCTAATAATTGTTTTTTTGACCTTGCCTGAACCTGAGAGTTCTCGATACTTATATAAATTGAGGTTGATCACCGTCATGTCCCCTCAGTCTTCCCCGGTCTGAGTGGATCAGTGACCCAACACAGTGGCTGGATATAGCTTATCTGGACATCAGTACACATGTAAATAAATCACTGTCATTATGCTAAGTGTTTTCTGTAAGTAATCAACCTGTTAAAAGCCAACTGTTGATAGAAGTGTAGAACAGGTATTCATTTCTTACTGGGAATCCCCACTGGAAGCAAGACGTGAGCGAGATGTGAGCGAGACGTGAGCGAGACTTGAGCGAGACTTGAGCGAGACGTGAGCGAGACTTGAGCGAGACGTGAGCGAGACGTGAGCGAGACTTGAGCGAGACGTGAGCGAGACTTGAGCGAGACTTGAGCGAGACATAAGCATTCCGTCATCCAATCCACACGACTCCGTCTTCCTTTAACGTTTGAGCCGTCTGTCAGCAGCTGAGTGGACAGCAGCTGGCTAACCTGCCTTCACCAGGCTGACCGACAGCAGAGATTTAATGAACTAAAAATGGTTTTCATGTTGGCTGCATGGGAAGAAATCAACAGTGTTGACTCACTGAATTTTCTCCCCACCCATCGTAGTAGTCTCGCGGAGCCAGACCTATCACAGCGCTGTGTCCACGCTGGGGGGGAGGTCTGGATTGAATAGCTTTCACTCTGGTATAGTGGAAACAACTCCCTGGCCTGTTTGTATTTCTTTAA
>JAOVVB010101380.1:0-13044 GCA_028570985.1 Heterobranchus longifilis | reverse complement strand
TAACGGACCGTTAAATAAAATGATTCTCTGGACTTGAAAATTGTTGGAAACATTTGGGATAATGTAAGTACACAACTCAACAACATATATAACATAGGTCTAGTTGTTTTTAGAGATTTTAATGTGGAAAAGTTACATATTATATCTTTAAGATTTGGATTGTTGTTAGATAATAGAAAGCAGTCATGCTACTACAAGCTTGGCTTTCTGCATTTTAAAAAAGGGAAGTTAGAAGGAAACATCAAGGCTTGATTAGTTTTCCAGATTTCTGTTCCTGTTTAATTTTCAGAATTTTTTTCTGTCATTAGCCTCGAGTCTAAAAAGTCATTGTAGGAGCCGTCTGAATGTAAGCAAATTCACTTGTGATTTTATTTATTCAGCTGAGTCAATCATCACTGTTTAAACGAGCCCCGGTGCCCCTCTATTCCCAGAATCATTTGCACAAATTGCCACTGCACTTTCCCCTCAATAACTGAGCTTTACAGCAAACCACGAAAAGAGACCAAAATCTAGTTAAGAGAACGTCGTAAAGGAAATTATTTTTGCTTACACTGACTCAACAAATTAAGAGCTCTGATGAGGAGCCGGGCAATGAAAACACAAGAGGAAGCGGAGCGTGAAGGAGCGTTTCTGTAGACCAGCTTTCAAACTCACCTGCTCGCCAGTGAAGTTGATCATGGTCTTCAGATTTGTGCCGTTCAGAACAGACACCTGCAACACAGCAGCCACATATGGTGAACGTCTTTTTTTTTATACGGTCTAATATAAGCACAGTCTCTGCTGTGGAATTCACTGCAAAAACAATTCCCACTGCGACAACATTACTACCGCTGTTTTCTTTCTTTTACTTTCCTGTGTCGGTCCCAAATCTAAAGCCCAGGCCTCTCATCCTAAAAGCACAAAAATGAGAGCCAAAATGTGAGCAATGATTAAGCGTTCTTACCGAACCATACAGCATGAGTCCTTTTGGAACACCGGCTACAAAATCTGGAGGTGCGCAGAGACATGAAGCAAAGATTTAGGAGGGAAAAACACACAGGTCAACCCCAGCAGGAGGGTTAATAGAATTCCAGAATTGACGACGTTTCCAGTTTAATAATCGTGTAAAATATTGTAGCTGACACATTTATGTTCACTATAGCTGTTATATTTGCATTGCTATGTGACTGCCGTTATGTGTTTTACTTGGTGCACGCCTCTCCTTACATTGGCCACGTGCGTACACACTCGATTTTATTAACTTACCTTCCACCTGATCGCCACTGAATTCCCCAACAGCAATAGAGTATCCTGTAGACGGGAGGACAGACATCAGCCGCAGCTTGCATGGCGCACAAATAAAGATGCACAAGGGCCGCTCGATTATGGCAAAAATCATAATCCAGATTATTTTGGCCAATATTGAAATCCTGATTATTTAACACGATTACTCATTGACTTTGAAAACATCATGCATTTATTGAACGTTAAAAAAACAGTTTTTTTTTTCTTTTTAACAGTGAATTTTCTTGAACTTTAAATATAGTTCACCTGAAAAACAAATGAAAAAAATGAATATATATAAAATAGATAAATAAATATAATAAATAATATATCATATATAAATATACATACATTTAAATAAATAATATGCATTTATTTTCTAATAATAATCTATGTTCTCATGTTAGTCCATTTCCCCTACTGACTGAAAACTACTAAACATATATTAAATTTATAAAAATAATCAATACAAATCAATTAGATCAAATATGCTGAAAAATACAAAGTACAAAATAAATGTTATTGTAATCGGTTACAGTTACTGAGAAAACATGTAATTAAATTAAAGTTACTAATAAAAATGTTGATGATTACAAAGGAGTTACATCTGATTATATTATATGGTAAAAATATGATTCTGTCACTTTGCATCTTTTCTCTGTGCAGGAATGTCTTCTTTTGGCATATTTCCAGACAGCTCAGCACTACAGCACTCTCCACTCTCCACTGCCCAGTTTATATTCATGTTTTAGGAGCTTTTGAGCTTTATTGTCCAGTTTAAAACATTTGTTAGAAAAGTGATCAAAAATGTAATAAAATGTAATAAGTTACATTACTTTTATGAAGTAATTAAAATAGTTACCTTACTTATTACATTTTTAACAGGGTAACTAGTAATCTGTAATCTATTACATTTCAAAAGTAACCTTCCCAACACTGGCCACATATATATATATAACATATATTCAACATTTTGATAAACTATATTCAACATATTCCAGTCAGTAACACAGCTGGATTTATAACAAAACGAGAGCATCATTGTGAAACGGAATGTAGCAAAATAATCTTTTTATTTTGATTTTTTGATCAGCCAAAATCGTAATTGAAAATAAAATGTGATTAATCTGCCAGCCCTAATATGTGTGCAGTTATCATAAAAGCACCTAGCTTCTCGTACCTTGGTAGCTGTCATCATGTTCAGCCTTGACCTGCCTGGTCTGGACCTGACCCTCCACAGACTGCATGAAGTATCCCGGGTAGTACGCTTTGATAATGTCCTCCTTAGCTGCAGAGATCACCTGACCTACAGTAAGACCAAAGAGAAATGAAAATAAACTTGGAAGGACATTTTGAGGCTTTTCAGATTTGCACGTGGTTGATCGGTATGTCCTACATACCTTGCCAGAAGTAGCTGCCTGGCCCTCCCAGTACCACTTTGCCATCCTGAAAGATAAAACCTGTGAATTACTACAATGAAAAAGGAAACGATTACCCCAGAATCCTCTGGTGCTTCACTAACAGGAACTTAGTGATTACCGTTGTGAAGTCAGCACTGAATCCTCCCTGACAGTAGCCTTGCCCCACCGCACCACTGATCTCTGAAACACACAGGAGAGGAGCGGCGCATCATGAATTATTTCATGTAATAACTATTTAATATTCCAGAACGTCTCGTTTCAAGGCTCAACAAAGACATTCTCTCATCTAACTCCCACACAGAGGACATATTAAAGGGATAGTCTGGATGTTTTAAAGTTGTATGAGGTACTTATCCACAGTCAGTATATTTCCTACAGTTTAGAGAAGCAGACCTGACATGAAAGCTAAGCAATGTACTGCTGTGGATGGGGGTCACACAGCAAAACATATTTCAGACACCTAAAAAAAAGGACCACCTAAAAAAATCTATATCAGTTTGAGTGTACGCTATATTTATTTAGAATATTTTCACCGCTTTACCTCGCCGTCAGACAGCCCTTTACGACAGAGAACTGAAGCTGTTATATATGTTTATGCTCTCTCTAACACCACCAGACTCCTTTGACAAAAACAGGAATTTTACCTCACAGAACACGGGAGTTGCTGGTGTAAAATGTTCTATATATGGCGTACACTTAAACTGATATTGTTTTTTTTTTAGGTGTACCTTTCTATAGGTGGCCAAAATAAGTTTTTCTGCTGACCCCGTCCACAGCAGTACATTACTTAGACTCCTGTCTGCTTCTCCAAACTGGGGGCGTGTCGACCGTCATCTACTGTAGGTTATACACTGACTATGGATAAGTACCTCATACAACCACACTTCAAAAGATCTGAACTATCCCTTTAATAACAGTTTATAGTCTTTACTCACCCAGAGAATATGGTATCATATAACAGACTGAAAACAAATAGGTGACCTGGGAAAACATGTGTTACCAAAAACAATTATACATTATAAATACTGTTACTCATCTAGCTTTGATATTTGATGCCTACGTGCTGTGCACATTAATTCGTGTTTAATTACTCAATTAAAACCCTTGTGATGAATGTGTAAAATGTGTTTTTTGATAACAGCGAAAATGAAAACACTTCAAAGCCCCAACACATGACACAGATAAATTGCATAGGAAAGCAGTATTCAATACAACAGACAGTTTGGTCTCAAAGTATGTTGTGCATACTATAGCTGGAGACCCAGTTAGTATTATTGGGGGCCCTAGAGGCTTGGGGGCCTATTATAATTGCACATCCTGCACTGCTGGCAAAAAACTACTTTTTTACTCTGTAAAGTGTCTTTGAGCATCGTTAAAAGCTCCATACAAATAAAATGTATTATTATTATTATTAATAATAATAATAATAATAATAATAATAATAATAAAACAATTTAACTTGCATTAAACTTTAGTTGATAGAATAATCTCAAATTTTCACTTTATTCTAGTTATTTCTGGCTCGCTTTTTTACAGTCAACCTCCCACCCCTCGTTAATTTTTAATCTACCTGATTTATTGTTGAGTAGGATATGTCCACATGCACTACATTAACCTGTGTTTTATCGTCACTCACTGGGATTTGTAGTTCTGGGCGTGTGACTCATATTTGTCCTGTATGTGATGAACTTGGGGGAAGGGAGGAGATGCATTAATCCAGTGTAATTGCCCCGTACCATCTGTCTGTCTGTCAGTCTGCTCAACATGTCATGCACAATGTCTTCAACAGCCCTCGCCGGGTTTTAATGAAGCTTTAGGGCATGACTGCATGTGATTGGCATTCATTTAATTACCTGTTGCACACCTTGTTGACGAAATCATTATTTTCCATAAAGGTAACACTTTAGAGTTAAAAACATTTTTTGTTGAGAGAAAGAGAGAAAACAACACACGCAGTCAGAAAGATTTCATAGTTTCAGTTATAGAAGTTTTACATAAAACAGAAAGGTGAAATTGAACTTTTAAGTTATTTCCCAAACAGTTGGGAAATGCCTTTAGCTGAGCTGCATCCTGGTTCCGCCTCGGCCTCGAGGGTGCGTTCATATTGAGAGTGAACACACTTCTGCTCTCATTGAATGACTGTCATGAACATTGTGTTCACATTGTTAACCTCCAAATATGTAGTTTAAATAATTTGATCAGACTGTGTAAAGCTGTCACCACATCTAGAATCCTTACAATTAACCTAGTGAGTAAAATATATATATATTTTTTTATTATTATCAACACAAAACAAATCACTGTGACTTGCATCACAAACACCAACATAATTATACAATCGACAGCAAACAACAAACAACACATATTGTGTTGCATTACAATTAGTACTTGACATGTATGTAAGTATGTGAGTAAAATATTATTAAAGCTCCCATATTGTAAAAAGTGAGATACCATGTCTATTTTTATTATAAAGCAGGTACTTTTAAACGAGTTGTCAGGAAAGTGCTGTTACAGCGGCGTTACCGTCATTCTCCGGCTGCAATGACGGTGCAGAGACGCCGATGTGGAAGACCTGGAAACGCTGACCAATCAGAGCAGACTGGGCTTTTTCTGGAGGGGGTCTTAAAAAGACAGGCGCTAAACGAGTGTTTCAGACAGAGGGTGAATACAGACAATATGAAAAGAATAATGTGTTTTTTGGACATTAATTTGTGTAAATATGTTCTAGTTGAAACACAAAATACAAAGTATGAACCTGAAAATGAGCATAACATGGGACTTTTAATATGAATGAACAGTAATTAAAAAAAGAAGGAAAAAAAGACCATAGATCTTTCGAACAATGGATTTGGATGCTTGGATTTTTAGGAAACAGTAGCAGAGGGGAAGGATATGACTCTCTGCTCTGTTGCGCCCTTTTTTATAATTGGACTAAAAGGCCTAAGGGAGGCACAATAGCTACAACATTTATTTGGTCATATAATACAATAAATTCGATATTTCTGATCAGATTTGCAGGAAACAGGAGTATGATTTGTATCATTTCTCTATTTCAGGGTTTTCAAACTTGATGATTGTCCTGAGGGGCCCCCTGTAGTGTTTAAGTGCCTTTATGCCACACACACTTCCCTGTGAGAAAGACTGGCACCTGCTTTTTTTCCCTGCTGCAAAGCCAGCAATTAAGAAGCATAAGTTAACATTTTTTCCTTATTCCCTCCAAATCCCCACTACAGCCCGGCACAACCTGTTGGTCTATTATGCTTAAGCCTCAATGCAAGAACTACTAAAAATGTGTGACAATTTACAGCTATAAAATAAACCTATACAATATTTAGAGGAATTCTACACAGATACTGTATATTCATTATATTCTCAATATTGAATAGGCTGTTTTATTGTTCTATTATTATGATTATGTCTTACATGCTCAGTGTTGAGCAGCTCACCACCGCATGGTACACCATAGATCCCTTTAGGAACATTCTAGTGTTTTTTGTTGAGGAAGTAGCATGAATAAACAATGCACTGCTGATGGGAGAATTGCATTACTTGGGTGTTTTAATGCCAAACAAATACAGGTCTGCACAACCCCGTGGGCCTCTAGGACCTCATTTTATGTCCTGTCCTGCAGTTACATCATCGCTTAGACTTGCAGTGGTCAGCTCTATATGATGTGTGTGCAGGCTGAAGGCCGTGTGACATACTTAAACTGAATGAGTAATTGCATAACTCGTTGCAAAGCTGCATGGCTTAGAACATGCAGAGTATCTGCTGCAGATTAGAGCACTGCTGATTGGTTTTTCACAGAGACACAATGTAACTTTGTGATGAAATATATTATTTTGTCCTACGACGATGAGATCAAAGCACTTCTCTATACTATTTTCAGCTTAGTGTATGCTACTTTTGTATAGGCTCTAGCTCTGCTCTAATGCACTGCTATATTAACAACCGCCCACATGTCTAAATGGACATGTTTAATTTAGAGGTTTGCTGCGCATATTGCTGTGAGTGCATTTTAGGGTCGCTGGTAAATGACAGATTACTCACATTTGTGTGAGCCTATGTAATCCGATTCCGCTCCAATTCATTCTGTGCAAACCTCATGTCGTCATACTGTAGCAGCCTACTGTAGGAGCGCTTCAGCCGCGCGCAGGCATGACCAATCACGCGCAGAATCATCCAACACAGATGCACTTTGCACGCAGGCTGTGAATAATGTCGACAGCTGTTTGACATCACATCATGCCCTAATAACTGCATCATGTAACATCAAGTAGCCTGGTTACTTGATTTCTATACAGTTTTTAAAATTATTATTATTATTATTATTATTATTATTATTATTATTAGTAGTAGTATTATTAGTATTATTAGTATTGTTAGAATCAGATTTATTGCCAAGTTGTTTTCACACAGGAGGAATTTGTCTTGGTGTAGTGGTGCATAACAAACAGACAGGAAATAGAAGGTAAGAGAAAAAACAAAACAAGTATCTATACACAGTGAGAAAAATACAGCTACCACAAAAAAACATATTGACAGTGGATGTGCAAATGTTCACAGTATAGACAGTACAAGCAGTATAAGCATTATTATTATTATTATTATTATTATTATTATTAGTAGTAGTAGTAGTAGTAGGCTCACATTACATTACATCACATTCTTTATTTTTATTTTTTCAATCAGTGACATCTCAAAATATAAGCAATATTACAAAGTAGTAATGCACATTCCACAATAAAAAAGGAGCAAGGAGGTGGAAAATCTTACATTGCCTCCTCAAAATGGATAAATAATTAGTAGTAGTAGTAGTAGTAGTTGTAAGGAGTGTAACGATGCAGATCGATGTATCAGTTCAATAATCAACAATCCAATATCATCGATGCAATGTGAAATCATCATTATCATCATCATCATCATCAAGATGTGCCTTTATTTTGAAAGTCCCACTTTATTCTTTTTTTATTAAAAATAATTGTTTGTTTTTCATTTAAATGTCTGGAAGAGCTCAGAAATAAAATTGTCAAATCATATTTAGTTGTTTTTGTGAGTAGAGATAAATGTTGCCTCATTGATTGTGTTAAATGGGCAAATTATCGACCACAGGCCCCTGAATTTAATCGATAGTATCTTGGCAGACATTGTGATATCACCAGATATTGTATTGTTGTCCAAAGAATCAATATAATATCGTATTGTGATAACATTTGTGATTTACACCCCTAGTAGTAATGGTAGGCTAACCTAGAAGTACTATAACTGTATTTCTGGTCTATTATCTTCTTCTATGTCCTGATTTTTCAGTGCACCTTCATTATGAGGTGGTGATAAAATTAACACCACTCAGCAAAATTAATTATTGCTGTGATATTACTTTTATAATGAAATAAATACATTTCATATACATTTTAAATCCATGGTTTGTTGTGTTCTTCATCAGTAGTTGATATGTGTAGATGTCATGGCAATCCATGATGTACTTTTGTAGGTTTGGGTCCCGGGGAGACATCAAATTTCCCTTTTGCATCTCGAGCTGAAAAAGTTTGTGAACCCTTGGTCTAGCCTATTTGTATTTAACGTACTTTTAGAATTACATTCTAATATTTAATTTTCCTTTTTATTGTGTGTTCTAGGCTATTTCTTCGCCTTATGCAGATCACTTTAAACTGCCTCTGTTTTTAGAAATAAACTCGATACTCTAAAGCTCTTTATTCTTCTCTTTTCTTCCTTTTTTTTTTAAAGGCTACCTATTGTTTATATTATTTTTTTGTTATGATATTCTCCTGGAAATGATGGTGATTATCTCATTCTTATTCTTCTAACAGGCTGGTATTTGTTGTGGAGTGCAGAGTGATGCGTCTCCTCGTCGCCTCCATCGACTCTCTCGACACTCGACTCTGTGACTGACTGTACACCAAACTCGCTGCGCTCTGACCACTGCAACTTTTGCAGAGACTCCTCACTCCACAGACATGTCGCACAATAGCTGAAGTAAACCTGTCACCGCGACTCATCACCCGGAGCAGACACAGACACGCGGCGGGTGGGATTTGAATTGCACAGCCTCTCCTCGGTCGCTCCCCTCGCCAAGGATCGGACCCTACCTTTGGAAAAAACGCCTGGATATGAATTATGAGCATTTCCCTCACTAATGAACTGGGCCAGTAATGCAGGAGACCGCGGCGACTCTCTCATCACTGTTTCAAGATGGCAGATTTTCATTGAGTTTTGAGGAGAAATCTCGCTTTATTTTTTGCCATGAATAACAGAAATCCTTGCACCGATGGCCCCTGTATACGAAGGTAAGATGCTTTTGAAAATGTGCTGTTTTTTTACCCCCCCGTCCGTCCCTGTGCGGAGCTCCGTCACTGAGACTACTGTATCAATTGTGATACAATTGAATTGCGGCTGATTACGGAGATGCGTTGCACCCTCTCCTCTTTCAGTGAAAAGCATTAAACATATATTATTTTATCTGACCGTGCACCGAGGAGGCTGTCAAAGCCCCTGCAGCTGTGTGCGTTAGTGCTGCTGGTCACAGTTCAAGAAAATGAGTAAATACTGAGCTGCCAGTGTGCCTTCAAATATCGCTGATAATGCTCCTGGATAAGGTCAAAGACATGCATGTGTTTCACATACAGTGTGCTGTAAATGTTGTGTTTTTGTCCTGCTCCTGGTTACAATGATAGCTCTGCTTTAAGAAGGAATGAAAGAAGGTCGGACACCGATCGGTGCGAGTCTCGCCTCTTATTTTCACTCTCATTCTTCTTCTATCTCCAATTATTTCACACCAATCTTAACGCCGACTGACTTTAGATCTTTCAGTGCCTCGTGTGAATTCAAATGTTTTATTTCTCTTCCGGAAACCAAAAGGCAGGCTTAAATACTAAGCGTATATATTCGCTATCGCTGCAGCATTGTAGCTGTGACTAATCCAATTGAGAGAATGCTACACCGCATGCTTCTCTAATTTGTTTGCTGTCATACAGGTTTTTTCTAAATTATTATACCAAGAGAGTAATTCACGCACAAACAATGTGTTTGCTTTGCAATGTCGTTGCAAGGTGGGAAATGTTAAACAGTGCAACCGTCCATTATAATCCGTGCATGACAGAGGGTCTGTGGATGGCACAACTGCAACTACACACATAATACCAATAGATTAAACATCATGATAAAACAGGGGCATTAGTATAATAAGACTGCATGTCATTTCATGTGAGATTTTGCTTTAATTCCGCAGTAGTAATGTATCATCCACATGCAGCCTGTAGAGATCTGACATACAATAAGACAGATATTTCCAAAGGAAACAAGAGGTTTACATGCTGACCAGAAGTGTAACTGAATAGTAGCACAAATCAAATGATGACCCTGGCTGTTTCCAATATTTATTTTTTGAGCAGCCTCATGTTTGATATTTACTCTATAGTCCCTCTGCTGGTGTTAAAGGGAACCCCTTCTTTTTCCATTCAAAACTACCATTGAGAAAAAGAACTATTGAAAAGTAATACTACACATTACAAAGTGACACTATAGAAACACAACGAGCAAAAGCATCTTCCCAACAGGAATGTTTAGCTTGTATAATAGCTATAGAAGATACAGTATCATGAACAACAATAAGGTTGCTATACAACTCCTCACTAAGTGCTGTTATGTCACTGTGGGAATATTGTAGTGATTTTTCATTAGGGGTGTTGAAGCTGACAGGCGTAGCCCGAGACGACGGCGTTTCAACATGAAAAGGAAAGTTGAAATGAGACTCCTATGCAAAAGGTAATTAGTGTAAATTACATTCCCCGGCTTTTCCCTTCGCCACGCAGAGGAGGAGAAGGGAAGAGAAAGAGGCGGCAGGGGGAATTAATTACCTTGCCTGTCCTCCCCAGTGTTGGAGAGGCCTGTTACAGTATGTAGTGCAGTCATGGAAATGACCGAAGTCTCCGGTGGAAAATAGGTTTGGGGGGCCCTTCACGTAGACTGAGCCCGGCTATTATGGTGATTACTCACCCTCGGCTACAGGGCAACTAATAACTTAAAGCTATATGATTAATGACTTCCTTTGATGGTTTAAAGTTGAGCCTGTTGAGGACTTTACGGTAGACGTTTGTTTTTGTTTGCTTTCACATTCATTATGAAGAATTGTTTCTTTAAACACGGTTGAGATTTTCAGGAATGTTTATGAAACAGTAATAGTGGTCACTGTTGTGTCCATGTTCTTGTTAGTTAGGGACGGGAGATTTTATTGATACCAGTGCCATTATCGATTCTGCTTATCAGCCCGATTCTTTATCGATTCCCTTATTGATTCCTGATACATTTTCTGTGGGAAAAAAGTAGGCTGCAACCGTATTATCGGAGTTATTGTAACAGGATATTTACTCTCAGTAACGGACGTGCTGCTCGGGTAGGAAGCACTCGTGCGTATAGAGAGTCAAATACATGACATTGCTGGAATTTAAGCTCATGTTGTGTAGAAAGATGTTTCAGCATATTGCTGTTTCCAAGCAGCACTGTTGTTCATCTTTCTTCGTGAAATGAAGCCACGCTTTGGACGGGTTCTTCCTCTCCGCCATGACTTCTTATTGTTGCAAGTTTCCAGACGTTTGACGCCATTGTTTTGCAATGTGCAACTGTCAGGAAAACATGCCGGCATTAATAAAAGGAATTGATAAGTTCGGAGGCGTACGATTCCGATGGATCGGACAGTTTGGAACCAGTTCTCAATTCCCATCCCTACTGTTGGTTTTGCTTTCCCCCCCTTTTTTTTGTACGTGTTTGCCTTTGGTCCTTCTTGGCCCAGACAGAAGGCCATCAGGCGGGCCTGCTGGCAGGCAGCGCAGCGCTCTGATCACCCTGGGAGCCTGGTCTCATAACCCAAACTGACACCTTGATGGATGTCTGATGAACGGAGCAGGTCCAGCAGCCCCCAGCTGTGGAAAAGCTAATATTCACACACCGCCAAACCCTGCCTGCCCGCCCCGGCCTGCCATCTTCCCTGGCTAGATATTGGTGTTGTGGTGTGCTCATGCATGCATGTGCATTTGTCTCTATCTGCATCCACACACATGTGTTGTCGTCACCCATTTGTAGGGCAGGCCTGCGAGAGGATTTTAGACAGCTGCAGAACTGGGCACCAGGCAACTTCATTTGCCTCTCACAGGTCAACCAGTACTATTCCAGAGAGGATTCATCCATTCACGCCTGGAAAAACGGACAGAGTATGACTCAGAGGCTGATGATGATGATGATAGTGGTGACAGGCGCTGCAGCTTCACAGGCAGATTAATGTTTTATCCATCAACACGGCCATTCAATGCGACTTTAAACGGACAGTTCATACCGAAATCTAAAATACATATTTTTCCTTGTGCTATTTATCAGTCTAGGTTGTTTTGGTGGAAGTTGCAGAGTGTTGGAGATGTCTGCCTCCTCTCCAGTATAATGGAACTAGCTCAAAGCACTAAAAACAAACATCTGAAAAACTCAACAGCAATGTCTCTTTCCAAAAATCATGACCCGGTTACTCGAGATAATCCACAGACCTCGTTGTGAGCAGTTTCACTGGAGCTAGTGCTGCACGATATGAGGGAAATAGGCAATATCCATGTTGAATATTGCAGTAATGATATTACTTGCAATAAATAAACAGATATTAAAGTGAACTCAGTTCTGCCTTTCTGCTGATTTCAGAGTTCTGCTAGAATACAACAAACTGCCTGTTTAACAAAAACAAAACACTGAAAGGAAATTATTTCCAACATTCTTTTATTGAACAAATTGAACATTGAACTGAACTCAAAAGGCATCATGAAAAGGATTGATGCTTACATTTTAAAGTGCAGGTACTCTCTTTCAACTAACTCACAAAAAAGTGTCTTCCGCGATGTGTCGCAGTCTTTCCTGGTGTGTTTATCACGCAAGTTGATATCGAGATGACAACGATTTATTGTGCAGCCCTTGTACACCTATTTTCTTTCTACTGATACACTCAGCAACCGTGTTATTGATCCTGATACGATAACGCTACAGCTCAGCCGAGGAGGACGCCGTTAACGTTTACCTCTCGTGCTGTCGCGAGCACGAGCCTCTGAGTAGATGCACGCTTCCTTCTGCGTGGTGATACGGTTGCCAGGTGTAGTTCGGTAGAAAGAAAATAGTTCCCTTATAATCGAGAGAAGGCAGACATCTCTAATATATATGTAATATCTCCAACTCTCGGCAACTCGCACCAAAACAGTCTAGACTGATAAATCACAGGTAAAATGTTTTGATTTTGGGGTGATCTGTCTGGAATGCACCCTGCACTTGTCGAGGGGAAGTTACTCCTCTGAGGACAGAAGTACAGACT
>JAOVVB010101333.1:0-13045 GCA_028570985.1 Heterobranchus longifilis | reverse complement strand
CTTAAAGTAGGATTGTTTTTTTTTTTTCTGACGTTGCATTGTAAAATCTCAATATTTGGTAACGTCTATTTTTTTATTTATTTTTTTAATAATTAGAGGCACTTGTGTGCACCCACAAGTTATTGTAAAATTGGTTCAGTGGCATTAAAGAAGTCTTAAATCTAACTAACCCTGTAACTTATACAATTTTAGAAAGAATTGCACTACACACGGGAACATAATTGAAAAAAACTTTTAGTAATATTCATTTATAAGCCAATGGTATTAAATCTGTCATTTACTTACTTGACTTTAGGTGAGAGCAAAGACCAGGTGGCTAACTCCGCATTCGTGGAGCGCGTCCGCAAGCGTGGCTTCGAGGTTCTGTACATGACGGAGCCCATCGACGAGTACTGCGTCCAGCAGCTGAAGGAGTTCGACGGCAAGAGCCTGGTCTCTGTCACCAAGGAGGGTCTGGAGCTGCCGGAGGACGAGGAGGAGAAGAAAAAGATGGAGGAGGACAAGGCGAAGTTCGAGAGCCTCTGCAAGCTCATGAAAGACATCCTCGACAAGAAAGTGGAGAAGGTCGGTAATCACAATGAGTTAATATTCACATTTATGTAAATTTCCCTTCTTACTGCAGGATTTATGAATTCACAACTACAGTTGACAGTGTTTTGTTTGGCAACAGGTGCCCTAACTGGTCCTAATTTGTATTCTGGTGAGTTTTTACAGCTGCGAGGACGCCCCTCAAGTCTTCTGTGTGTCCGGAATGAGTTTTTGATTGACAAATGTGTTTTTGGCTAGTGATGGGGTTCCACGTGATTGTGGAGAAGTCTGGAACCTTTTTGTGAAAATGTAACTGATCTAACAAATGCCTGTTTTCTTTTTTTTTTCCTTTTGGTTTAACAGAATGTGAAACTAGATTTTTGACATGAACTGAAGCCGTCTAAATATTTTACTGGTCAGAATGTGCGTGTGTATAAATCTACATAGACCAGGGTTGGGCGATATGGAGAAAATCAAACATTATGCTTTTTTTTGACCAAATAACTATTGATATTGTAGGGTTGACTATTGGTGCTTTCACAAAAATATTTACACAATGAGATTTTTGATCAATAATCTTCAGTAATGTGAGATTTTGGATAAATCTTCAGTAACGTGAGATTTTTGATAAAAATTCTTCAGTAATGTGGATAAAAGCAAATAATAGACTGTCTACAAGTCAAGCAAGTTCAGAAATGTGCATCACTTTCCTGTAATGCAGACTTTAAAACCAGAAAAAGACAACACTTGTATATAAATGAGGATATCTAGTCTCACGGCATGGATATATTGCCTAGCCATAACATAGACTACACATTAAGATGTGGTAATTGGCCGTGCTGGTGTGTTGAGCATCCGTTTCTAACCCGACTGTTCTGCATGTTTCTATTAACTTGAATTGTAGCCTGCTGTTCAGACACTATGCATGTTGCGTGTGTAAGTCTTAATGTCGGCTGTCTCTACCAGGTGACGGTGTCCAACAGACTGGTGTCTTCACCCTGCTGCATCGTGACGAGCACTTACGGCTGGACGGCCAACATGGAGAGGATCATGAAGGCCCAGGCGCTCAGGGACAACTCCACCATGGGCTACATGATGGCCAAGAAGCACCTGGAGATCAACCCTGACCACCCCATCGTGGAGACGCTCCGGCAGAAGGCAGACGCCGACAAGAACGACAAGGCTGTGAAGGACCTCGTCATCCTGCTGTTCGAAACCGCCCTGCTGTCCTCAGGCTTCTCCCTGGACGACCCACAGACCCACAGCAACCGCATCTACAGAATGATCAAACTCGGACTGGGTGAGGACACAAAAGATCAGAATTAGGGGATTTTAACAGGGTTATTGTAGTAAACTTAACCAAAATAAGCAGGAAAAATATTTAAGAAATTGAAACTAAATAAACTATCCTTTCAAGAAAAACTAAATTGAAACTATTGCTGAGTTAAAAACATAATAAAACAAATACATTTCTATTTTTAGCTAATATATCCCTACCAAAAAAGGAGACTGCTTGAATGTCCATTAACTTTTGTGACATTAAACCACAGAAATTAAACATTATGGCCATTCATATACAGTTCTCCAACCATGTATTTTGTATGTACAGGGTTCATACAAAGTCTTGAAAGTTTGGAAAATAATTAATACATTTTTAATGGTTATATTTTCAAGGTTATGCTTGAATTTGAATATACTCGTTGAAAAATGCTTGATTTTCAACATAATCTGGTGTTTCTTTGACACAATTTTAAAGATTTAAGAAAAAATTAATTACAAATTCTTAATTACTGGATAAGTCCAGTGGATTCTGGAAATTAACATGCATTAAAAAATCATGATCAAAATACACAAAGTTAATATGAACAGCTTAAAAATGTCACATACATGATTGCTGTGGATATAAATTGATTTTTCACATTACATTTATCATGACAACTTAAACGATAAAGGCTACAAGAGTCTGGAAATTGTTGGTTTAGGCACCTTGAAAGTTCTTGAAGGGCTTGAATTTTGTTCTTAAAAAGCTGTATGCAGCTACATACTTCTGAGACATTATTCTGGGCCCTAACAAACTAACAAATTACTGTAAAACTATATAAAATGAAACATTTTAAACCTTGGTTTTTAGATAGATGGATACTTAAACTTCACGTTGCAGCAGTAAAACAGAACCACACAAGAATAGTGCAAGGAATCGCCCAAATAAAATACTGCATGCCTGTAACTTGGATCTCTAACGAAGATATAATTGTTGTACCCGTAGGTATCGATGACGACGACGTTCCCACAGAGGAGGCCACCTCTACATCCGTCCCAGATGAGATTCCTCCCCTAGAAGGCGACGGCGAAGACGATGCTTCACGCATGGAAGAAGTCGATTAAACCAACTCCCCCCTCCCCCCAGATTTCTAACACTTTAGCCTCACTTTTCAATTGTTCATCCTTAAAAACTGCAGTAACTGCAAAAACAAAATAGTCGTTCATGTTGTGTGGTGGACCAGTGTTGCTCTTGCGTCCAGAGCTGCGAGACCTTTTTAAGAAAAGCGGTTTTGCTTTTTGCTGTATAAGTTCATGGTGACAACACATATGTTTTAAACGAGTACCCTGTTGCACTGAGTTTTAAATGTTGGAACGGTAAAATGTGTGAACATGGGAATGGTACATTCCATTATCAGATCAGGTCTGGTGGAGGGTTTGGGGAGGTTCTGCTCATGTGCAACACTGCACGCTGCATGGAGAGAGGACTGTATGATTCCTTTGCCTGAGTCCAGGCTTGTCTGTATTCCAAGTCTTGTTTTGCAAAAAATTAAAGATGTAATACCTTATGTTTTTGTCTTGGTTGCATTTTATGCTTTAACGACAGACGAGGATCCTACAGCTTTTCAAAGTAAAATTCAAAGTAAACTAAAAATGTCCAAACTCCTGAAGGCTTTATCATCACAGCTAAACTGTTGCTATAAATGCAATTGTGAAAATAGTTTACAGAATGAATTTATACCCACAGCAATCACTGTATATTGTCACTTTGTTTATTTCATTTTAGCTTTGTTTTGTCTGGTATGAGGCGCCAGGAAACAAAGATGACGATGGGATCGTTTAGTTGCAAATATTGAAAGATTTTTGGTTTACATGAGTGATTGTGTAGATGAAACCTCAAAGAAGCATTCCTCCTAATCTTGAAACCATAACTGTTCAAATTAAGCATTTTCCAACTTTCAAGACTTTGTATGAACCCTGGACAGAAAAACTGATTGTGTCTTAAATCTACACACTTAAAATGGAGCTGTTCGTTTTTTTATTGAACTTTAATCAAGCTTGGGGAATGTTTTGACTTGAAACTTGCAAATTTTGGACAGTTCTTCCAGGTGACCACTAGGTGGAGACACACCATAACTTTCAAGTAATATCAACGTTTTAGGGAAGGTCTTCACAGAAATCTGTATCTGGTGGATTATAAATGCACTCAATCTAAGCAGTTTGGAGTAAATGTGTAGAAACACAACTAACCAGTATATTAAACTACAGATTATTAAATTTGTACAAAATCTTGAACGTTTGGAAAATGCTTCATTTTAGCAGTAGTTATCAAGGTTAGGAGTATGCTTGAATTCAGATGTACTCCCAGAAAAATGTTTTATTTTCAACATAATCTGGTGTTTAATCTACAGTAATCTACTGTAATTAAATGATCCTGTCACATTTGTCTCATACTGGACAAAAAGTTCATATGAACAGCCAGTCAAATAAAGTGACAATATACATTGATTGTTGTGGGAATTCTGTAAATTTTATTTTTCGCAATTTAATTTATAGTAATAATTTAGTTGTGATGATAAAGACTTCGAGAGTCTAGAAATCTTTGCATTAGGTACCTCAAAAGTGCTTGAATTTTACTTTAAAAAAGCTGTGCGTACCCTGTACAATTAAAAATGCGATATGGCCTCTAAATGTTTAAAAGGTAATGTAAAAATGTAAATTACAACATGGTCACATCTGCTTGCATTTTGTTTCTACAAGTGTAGTGTAGTTTGTGCTAATTCTCAATGGTAGCCAAATGCACTCCCATGACAGTTCACTTCTATATATAGTGTCATATAACAAAAGTTATCTCAGGACACTTTTCATATTGAGCCCAACATCACCCAAGAGCCAGTGTTATAATGCGACAGTGGTGAGAAAAAACTACCTTTTACAGAAAAAAACTACCTTTAAAAAAAACTACCTTTAACAGAAAAAAACTACCTTTAAAAAAACTACCTTACACAGAAAAAAACTACCTTTTACAGAATAAAACTGCCTTTAAAGCCAGAAATCTCACCAAAGCATCATCATCATCAGCAATCATGGTTTGTGTATGGGAAAAGCTCTTGGAAATAACCGTTTAATTGGTCGTAATTCCCATGGAAGTCTGGTGCTAAAGTTAAATCATGTTTTTGACCCTTTACATTTTCTTTGAATCCTACAAACAGCAGATACTCACCTGCTGGCTGGATACGTAGTTTAACCTGAAATCAGATTTAAATTGCATCATTGTTTGACATCAGAAGTTTGGTGCGATGTAAACATGTCATACAAATGTCACACATCCTATCAGGAAATGTAGAAATGCTCGTTCATTCACAAATGTGTTATCAGTGATTTTTAACTTCCAAAACAAATCCAAGTGTAAACTAACAATGTGACGTAAACAGTGGTGGAAGTATTCAGATTCTTAAGTAAAAGTACCAATACCACACTGAGAAAATACTCAAGTAAAAGTCCTGCATTGAAAATGTTACTTCAGTAAAAGTAAGTATAATCAGGAAAATGTACTTAAAGTATCACAAGTTAAAGTACCCAGTGCAGCAAAAAAAAAAACTCTGAAAATAAACTGACTTAAATGTTAATCAAAATAGTTGCCAATTCATTTTCTGTCATTGACATATTTTATAAACTCTTCTTATGTTTTCATGCAAAAATCGTACTTTTTAAAGTAACTTGTAACTAAATCTGTCAGATAAATGTAGTGTCAAGTAAGTACCTTAAATTTGTACTTAAGTACACTCCTTTAGTAAATGTGCTTAGTTACATTCCACGACTGGACTTAAACAATAATAGCAATAAGCAATAATTTGTCACATTGTAAAATATGTAATATATAATAATAAAATACAGCCATAAGCTGAATACGTGAGTTTCTTGAAAGTGTGAGGCATCATCAGCTGAACTCTTTGGGGGAAATGTAAAGTGTGTCGTTTTCCTGGAAGTCATGCGTTTCGCACAATTGTGAGGGGGCGGCGGCAGCTTTTCTGCTCTCATCAGTAAAAACAGTGAAGTGTGGGTGTCTGTCCCTCCCAAACACACACACACACACACACACACACATGGACACACACTCCAGTCAAAGTGATAGTAACTGTAGCTGTCATTCAGAAAGCATCCTTAACTTGACCACCTTCTTAATTTGCTTCATCTATGGAAGATAATTCAACAAATTATATCCATGTACGAGTACTCACCACATTATATAAAGTAATGTAAAAAATATAATGTATTTTATATGTATTAACAATGTAAATCAAGACATGTTGCACTACTGTTCTTTGAAAGAAACAAAATTCATTCTTGGCCTTGGAAACAGCATAACATGTATGTACTTTGAAACATGGGCGAGAAGTCAGAAAAAGATTTTTAACATCTGTATTTCCATGACAACTGGACAGACTCCAGGTCCTGATAGAGATCATGTGATATGATCAGGGACAAAAATATCTCTTTGCGATTATTTTGACGGATATTGCCATCGCGATATGATTTGCGATATTAGAGGGAATGATAGTTCTTACATCATTATTCTCATTTGCATTGAAAAACATATTAAAATCATTATGGTGTGATGTTTGCTGGGATCTGTACCAAACAAAGATGTTTTCTTATGTCTGTAGAATATGTTGTATTAGTATAGTATAGTAGTAGTTAGTAGTATTAGTATTTTGACACACATTTAACAAATTTTGCTCCTCCTGCGATTTGAAAATTGCTGTAAGCCATATTGCGATTTCGATAAAATGTTGTTTAATTGTTCAGCCCTACTAAATTATTGTATTTATTGTGGACAGGGATGTCTGCATATCTTTGGCACTATAAAGACTGTGTCCAGAAATAGATTAAAGAAAGTTAAGTATAGTTTCTTTTTCTTTTCTTTTTTTAAACCACAGTTACAAGATTGTGCCTTTTAATAACAATGCAAACAATCTTGGTAGTTCTGCAGAAATGTTATAAGATACAGGATGCTGATGATCTAATTATGTAACTGATTGTTGTGCGATAACTTCTCTTCTCATCTTTTGACTCTCGGGAATATTGAAATTGTTATTTGCAGCAAATTAAAAGTTGGGAGTAACTGAGGATACTTCCGATTTTATAAGATAAAGATTGTGTAAAAGGTTGTGGAGAAGATGGATGTGTTTTATTAGAATACTTTTTACATTTTCTTTTATTATTAGGCAAATATAGGATATATCACGATAGGTGATTTGAGTCATAAAGTTCAGTGGAAATGTTCCTGGTTAACTTCATCAAGAGTCAGCGCAGGTTTCCCTCAAGAAGTTGAAAGGTGCATCTGGTGTGAATTCAACAAAAAACTTCCTGTGGAAACATTTGACTCCTGTGTGTAACTCTGTGCTCTCAACCCACAAATGCTGGGGGGGGGGGGTTTGTGTGACCTTTGCATCCTGTCATCTCTTCTCTCTGTATTGTGTCTCATTTACAGTAATGCCAAGAAATCTGATTAAAATGTGTTGATGTCCTACTTGTCTCTGTGTGTCTCTGCGTACTTCGTGGTGACTTTAGTTAATACATACCTGATGTGGTAGTGCCTCGGCAATGATAATGAGAAGTGTGGTTTTTGTACCACTGAAGATCTGCAGATAACATGAGATAAAATGGTGTAGCTTGGTACATGCTGCAACCACACCATCCTGCAGGCCTGTGTGCAAAAGTGGCGTAATTAAGTTTCCATGACATTTACAATGCAGAAATGCGCAGATCAGACATATAGTGTTACTTCTCATATTTGACAACACTTGTTAAATACTAGAGACAGGAACAGGACGAACACCCACACTGAGAAGGAGAAAATGCAGTAACCCAAGATCATGATATGACTAGGTGTAAGAGAGTCACACTGTGTGTTCCACATGTACAGTAAAGGAGTGGTGGTGGCTGCCTACAGGTTAGAACAGCCCTGTGGTCCCAGTGCTGCTTGTTTAGATTTAAAAAAAATACCTATTTAAAGGAGAAGTTCGACATTTGGGCAAATAGGCTAATTCGGTTTCCAGCCGGTGATTAGACGAGAAGATTGATACCACTGATGTTTCTAGTGTAAATATGAAGCTACTGTTAGCAGCAAGCTACCGTTAGCAGCTGGCTAACTTAGCGCAGGATAAAGACTGGAAATGGGAAACCAGCTAGCCTGGCTCTGTCCAAAGGTTATTATATCACATTCATCCATACAAAAAGTGTAAAAATGACAAATTGCGTTTACCAGACTATTTCTTGGTCGGGATCTGTTACCGCGGCACCCAGCGGAGACTCCAGGATGTTACTGGTCCTGGCTAAGAACTAGTCTGGCACCGTGGATGGATTACTGAACAGGAATCACAAAATGTTGCTGGAGAAAACCCACAAAATGATCACAAAGAGATGCTAAATGACTACAAATACACGAAACGACAAAATAAAAAAAATAAAAAAACGCACAAAAACCCCACAAAAAAACTACTTCAACGAGCAAGAAAATGACCACAAGGTGCAAAATGACTAAAAATAGACATAAAACGACCACAGAGATGCAAAACGACCATAGAAAAGTTAAACGACTAAAAAAAAAAAGCAAAACAATCACAAAAATACGCAAAACGACAAAAAATAGATGCAAAACAATCACAAAAAGATGCAAAATGACCAAAAATAGATGCAAAACAATCAGAGATGCAAAATGACCAAAAACAGATGCAAAACAATCACAAAACGATTCAAAATGAATAAAAAATAGATGCAAAATGATCACAAAATTATGCAAAATGAATAAAAATAGATGCAAAACAATCAGAGATGCAAAATTACCAAAAATAGATGCAAAGCAATCACAAAAACATTCAAAACGAATAAAAATAGATGCAAAGCAATCAAAACAATTCTAAACGGATAAAAATAGATGCAAAATGACTAAAAATAGATGCAAAACAATCAGAGATGCAAAACGACTAAAAACAGATCTAAAACAATCAGATGCAAAATGACCAAAAATGGATGCAAAACAATCACAAAAAGATGCAAAACAACAAAAAATTGTAATTAAAGTTACAATAAAAACAGTTAGAGCCCAGAGTGACTGGTTGTTGGTTGCTCTCACCCCGCCCAATCTCTCGTTTGTCATTTGCATTATTGAAAAGAGGACCGGAGGCGCTGACATCGTGACGCACTACTCCACACCAGATGGGGTGGAGGACGTTGTGAAATGAGAGGTGCGGGGAAATTCCCCCATCGAGCAGCTGTGAGATTGATAAACCAGAGGGAAATGGTTTCTCGCACTTCACAGTCAAACACAATGGTTTGATGTTCAGTGAATCATAATAGTGGTCTGGTTTATGAATCAGTATAGAATGCAAAGGGCAGCTTTGTTTCGAGAATAACGTGCTGTCTTTGCTTGATAATACTGCAAAGAGTGGAAGGAATATGGAGCGATGGCAGAGAGGAAAACCTACAACCTATATGCAGATGACACCCAACTCTATACAGCTGTTCATCTCCCATGTAAACGGCATCAATCTATGGATAACCCAATCATTTCCTCCAACTGAGATTCAAGTTATTAGAGCAAAGAGAGAAACTGTGCATGATTTACGACATCATCTCAGAACGTTACACCCCAGGCAAGAAATGTGACTGTTACGATCGACTCCGATTTCACTTTCCAGCTGCATATAACATAACTACAACAGCTTATTAATGAAACAATATTACCAAGATCAGACCTGCAGAGAAGCTTGTGCAAGCTTTTACAACAAATAGGGTTGACTACGGCAATGCACCGATCACAGGTCAGCAAATCAATTACAGCTAAAATCTGTTACTACTACTGTGCTGCCATTTTTAGCCACATTAGCGTTGTACATTAGTAGTAGTAATAGTAGTAATTTATTTCGGTCCTCTTTAACAATTTCCACAATAGACATTACATATAATAGGAAGAATAAGAAACAGAAACAGGAAAAAGACAGAAAAGGTGTAGGCTGAAGCCATAGCTTGTGATGTCTACCCATTTTTTTTTTTACATTACATTCTTATATAAAACAAAACATTTGCAAAAACATCGGTCGGTCTGTCAATATCTCAACATCTGTTGATTGCCGTAACATTTTGTACATACTTTCAGAGGATGAATCCTCATGACTTTGGTGATCCCCGGACGTTTCAGGTAGTGCGACCACCAGGACAAATGTTCAATTTGTCCAATAGTTTGGTTTATCTGTCGAGAGGTTGTGTTTTGTTTACAATGCGCCAGAGCTGCTCGCATGGCTGAAGACTCTCAGCCTTGTTTTTAAAGTCATTTTTATTCTGTTATTTTACTAGCTTCTTTATGGATGCATTTTAAAGTTCAACTGTTAGTAAAAATGTCTGCGCTTTGTTTACAGTCATTATTACCTCCGACAATTTTTACGGAAAAACTACTGGTCCGACTTCCATGAAACTTGGTTTAAGGGTGTAGCATGGGCCAAGGAAGAACCCATTACATTTTTGGAGCAGATACACATTATTTTTCACTTTTGTTAACAGTGCGAGATAGGGCATTTGTGCTGCATTCTTGTGGCGTCGGAATAATCGGAAATATTGGTTCCCGACTGGCAGAATTCATGTGAACGCCCCCTCAAGTCGGAACGTTAACATTGCAAGATAGAGCATGGCCTTGGCAAAGGTCTGCGCTCTCTGAATGCCCTTCTAGTTCCTAATGTAAAGCACTTTGAGTTACATAAACAAGGTTATTTTATTACCTCCAAAACAAACAGCACTGACCATGAGGCAAATCCTGTAGCACAAGCAATGCAAAACAGTAAAATCAAACCTCTTCACTTCATAGTGTTAAGTTAATTTAATATGTTTTTATTATTAATCCAGTTACCAGAGGAAATAGTAGAATGATAAAAACAAGGTACCAGTAACATTGCATTTCCCTTGTATGTATTCTGCTCTGCAAACTTCCCCCCTGGGCCGACATTATTATCTTTACATCGTTATGACGGCGATATCATCCACTCATTATTCTCCCAAACATTCACATGAAAACGGTGAAAACGCACGAAGCAGTCCTTTTACAAAAGTACACAACAGACAAGTTGGAAATAAACAATGACTAAGAGATATATTTACAAGACGTTTTTAGCCATTAAGTAAAATCTGTGTTGAGACGACAACAAAAGTGTTTTTTCTTAAAATAATGCCGTGCAAAATCTAAGTACCCACAGCAGCATCTGGTTCACTGATGTCGGGGTAAAATTATACAATTTCTAAGTAACTCGTTTACCACCCTCTATTGCAGATGGCAGCCTCTGAAACATGTTAATATACCTTAAATTAAACAGTAATGTGTGCGCCATGTTTTCAAGCTATGTTTACAGTTTTTTTTTTTTACGAGATAAAATCCCACATTAAGACACGTAAAGGCCCCTGCTCTCCAACATGGAGGACTGTGAGATAAGCATCCGGCTATTGTGACTGAAACTGATAACTCGACAGATAGAAAGTGCTGTCCTTTACGGAAGGTGACAGTCTTCTTCAAATATTTGGGATAAAGTTAAGCAAAGGGGCGATGAAAATTAACGCTTAGCCATACAGCTCACATACATTTTTCAGGGTCACAGTAACCTGTAATTGGCTGCACAAGCCACGTACGGTGGTTTAGGAAAAATATTCTACCGTTTAACTGTGAAAGAGGTGAAGAGGCAGTTTGCAAAGTTCATGGTTTGGGACTCGTGTATAAGACAATCTTACAGGCACTCGAAACTTCTGTGACTGCTGACCTGACAAATCACATGGACCCCTTGGGGGCATCTTGGTGTAAGAGTCAAAAACGGCAAAAATCCCTTTCTGTACCATTGCTAAGAAAAATAAAAACCAATGGAAAAGAACAGTAAAAAAAAAAACCCCAATAGATACACACAAATAGACCAAAAAGCACCACAGAAAACGTGGTCTCAGTTCCCAGTTTGGAGTGCTACACCTTCTGTGCGAGCGGCTGCGCCGCCCACCGGCCCGACTTCACGCGGCTGCGTGCGTACACCCGCAAGAAAAGTGCCAAGAAAACTACCGCGACGCCAAAGCCGCCCACTATGGTGACGGCGTGACCGTAGAGGAAACAAGAGAGGAGGATGGCGATGGCCTGCCGCAGGGTCATGATGATGGTGAAGACCGCGGCGCCAAACTGGTTGATGGTGTAGAAGATGAAGAGCTGGCCGCACGCCGAGCACACGGACAGCAACACGGCGTGGAAGGCGAACTCCGAGTGGCGCGTCATGAAGGCCAGCGAGTCGAAGAAGGCGCCCTGCTCCAGCAGCGAGCCGACGGTGAAGAGGCAGGAGAACATGTTGACCCCGAACATCATCTGCACCGACGACATCTTGTACTTGAACATCCTGTCCTGCCAGTTGGACGTGAAGCTGTCGAAGGCGATGTAGCCGATGAGGATGACCACGCCGCTGAAGGTGGTGGCGGTGGACGGGTGCTTGCTGGGCGCGCTGGACAGCAGGAACATGCTCACGCCCACCGAGATCAGCACGGCGGTGAAGTACTCCCAGTACTCGTAGCTCTTGTGCGAGACGATCTTCCCCATGAGCATGACGGGAATGACCTTGGAGGCCTTGGCCAGGACTTGCGTGGGGAAGCTGATGTACTTGAGCGCCTCGTACTGGCACCAGCTGCTCATGATGTTGGAGAGCGAGGCGTACGACAGCTTGTACATGGGCGCGCCGTGGCGAGGCTGCTTGAACAGGACGCACCACAGGCCCGACACGGTCAGAGCCAGGATGCGGTTCATGAAGACCAAGAACTGAGAGTCCTTGAATTTCTCGCCCTCGTCTTCTGGAGCCGTGGCTCCGTACGAGCGTGTCATCACCCTCTCCTGCAGGACTCCCCATGTCAGGTATGATGCCTAAGAATAAGAACATTTATTTTAGCTTTTCAAGTATTATTAGTAGTATTTTTTATGGTTTTTTTTTCTTTTTTCGCAGTACTAGGGCTGTGTATTGGCAAGAATCTGGCGATACGATACGTATCATGACAGAGAGGTTCTGATTGAATATATTGCGATACTGTAAGCAAGGCAATATATTTCGATTTTTTTTTTAATAGCAATAAACTCATAAAATCCTCTAGAAAAAATATTTCAGGACAGCACGCCAATTAGGGCTGAACGATTTAGAAAAAATATCTAATTGCGATTATTTTGACTGATATTGCAATTGCGATATTAGAGGGA
>JAOVVB010101271.1:0-13048 GCA_028570985.1 Heterobranchus longifilis | reverse complement strand
GTGTTCACTGTTTGTGTTAATTGTTCAGTTTATCAGTTGTTCTGTTCTGTTATTGTTATGCATTAAATATAATATGACATATCCATAAAATATGTCACTAAAGCTGGAGATATACTTGCTGTTTAACCACCTGTTTGTGTAGACATCACGTCACATTGATTTCTGAGTAGAACGGACAAAACAGACGCAGGATACACGAGGCAGCGCCATGCGTTCGTCTACATGCAGTTAAAAACAAGAATATCTGCGGCTTCAGTCAGGGGTCGTCAGTTTATCACTGAGAGAAACGGGGTCCCTTCAGGAAAAAGGTTGGGATCCACTGATCTAGTGGGTCACAAAACAGGCCCGGCCGATCCCTGCTGACCCGAGCCACTGCAGTTCCTGTTACTTTTGTCTGGTCGCAGATATATTCTGCCCAGATGCAGGACCAGTAGATTTAAAAACTCACGGGTCGCTGCTGCTATCAGTCTTTTAAATAAGCCATGTAATTATGTGAATTGTGTTGATTTTGTTTTCTGGGATGATGGACTGATTGCATAACTGCTGGCAGTACAACAAATTACTGCTGTGGGATGATAAAGTTTACCTTAGTGTCAAGCTATCATCACTGAAAAAAAACAAACAGGACTTGTGTCCCGGTTGAAAATAAATTGAAACAAGTTATTTTTAAGTGAATGTAACGCAGATACACAGAAGTGATTTAATGTCTCAAATATACTGATTTTAACCCAAACCATGACCTTTTTTTTTTAACCCTACTAAGTTGTTGTGTTGCCTAAACCTAAACCTTTCGCAACAACATCCGTTTTAACGTCATATTTAAAACCACAAACGTTTAGGTATGAGGGTGAAAATGTTAATATGGGTCGTACTTCCTCCGACCACTAGGGGTCGCTGTTTTAGTAAAACACTCGTATGAGTCGTATTAGAGAGTAAGAACAAACAACACGACTGCTTCTCAAAGTCAAGGATGTTTCCTTGGTAGGACGGGTCCTTCCAAGTCGGATCCTGCAGAAATGGCGAGACTCCTTCTGAACATTCAGAGAACACGGACATGGAACACGCTAGTGAGTGCACGACACTGAGTCATTGAAAAGGTCCCGCCTTCAATTTTTCACTTATTTTTTCATTGTATGTATTCCATAATACTTTTGATTGATGTGCAAAACTTTCTATCTTGAAAAACTATGACGGAGTATCAGGGCCACATTGAGAAATAAAGAAAATTTGGAGACTTCGAGAATAAAGTCGTACATTTACGACTTTATGCTCGTAAATTTATGACTTTTCTTGTAAAGTCTATTTCTTTTTTTTTCTCTCAATGTGGCCCTGATACTCCGTCGTAAAAAAACAACTCAAATTCTCATGCTGATAGTGATATTTTTATTCATTCTGAAAATAACTCAACGGACAAAAATGTTTTAAAGCTTCATACATGAAATGAAATGGACCAATAAGAAACCAAACTTTAACTCATTTCTGATTGATAATGACAATTTTATAGTGAAGATAAAAAAGTAACAAAGACCCAAACAATATTTGAAACATATGAAATTATTGACTAATGCTATTTATGAATAATCTCTACCTCTAAATGTATTTATTTATTTTATTCTCCTCATATGTATCAGTTTGTTTTTATCAAATGTAAAAGCTTATTGCACAATTGCATTTGCATATTTTTTATGTAATAACTGAGCTCCCTGGCGTTTTTTTTATTTCCTCTTTTAACTTGTTTATATGTTGTTTGAATGAAGTTGAAAAAAAAAGAAGCAGTGCACAAAGGATTGTGGGTGCTCCAGCTGCGTGGAGGACACGGAGGACACGGAGGACACGGAGGACACAGAGGACACGGAGGACACAGAGGACGCACACATGCGTCCTTGAACATGGTCTGAGCGAAGGACTCGGTGCGGGACGTCCTGATGACGTGGGAATGTGTGGTTTGGAGGAGTTGTGGAACAGGAAGTCACATGGACTGACAGGTAACTCGTTGGTTGCATAGCGATGGTGATGTCATCCTGCATCATCAGGCTGCATGTCGCCACACGAGGAGGTCTGCCTCTGTACAGCACATCCTTCCTGAAAACTCGTGACTAAACTCTTTTTTTATTTTCCGTCCAAAAGTCCTGAATCAGAGCAGCATGCCTTTTCTCCGAAAGTAAAAGAGTTGCACGTGTAATTTGTAGCAGACGCTGCTTGTATTTTCACCTACAGGTCTGGATTACACACAGATAGGCAGGACTCCCAGCATCAGAGACTCAACGGCAGATTTGGTGTCAGTCTCAGGTTGCTTTTATCCGGCCACAAAGAACAGAGGCAGTGTGTATGAAAGCAGGTCTCCCCGGCAGTATCAAAGATGCTGCTGGCTCTTTGTCAAGACAAAGACGTAATGAGATCTTAGCTGTTCTGAGTCGGCCCCTGAGAATTCCCCCCCCCCTCCGCCAAACGTCCGGGGCCAACCGCGGGTCAAGCCTCTCCCTGTGATTTATGTTCTTCTTTATCTGACATAATGAGTTCTCACAATTAGCAGGAGACACGCTATCAAACGTCCTGCTCCGCGTCGGCTCTGACCCTCGTACACAGCTGCCTCGTAACCACGGCCGGGGCGATCCCGGGGTTTTTCACTGTTTTTTAATGGGCAGAAATCGCAGCCCGGCCCGCTGCGACCGCGGCTCGTTACGCCGCCTCATGAGAACAGCTCTCGCCTCGTCGCTGCAGAGCGTCGCCTCGGCTTTTTTCCGCCGCGACCTTTGAGGTTTTTTTTGTGGGCTAGTAAATCAGCTTCCTCAGTACCTGCTCGCTGCTCGTAGGTGTCGATGATGGTGATTCAGAAAAAGTGGGAGACATGTTACAGGTGGACTGCGGAGGACTGAGTCATAAAATAGCAACAGAAGGAGTCACGACCTCCATAACTTCCTTCACTATTTGAATTCACTAAATTGGCTAATATGCTAAGAATAGTAGCTTTTTTTTCTTCTGTTCTTTTCTTATTTTTTTCGATCACATGCAGGACTTTCACCCAGGAGACCGAGTCCGTGTGTATCACATGACCATCACATGTATTTAAAATGGAAGTAGGAAGTAGGGATTTTAATGCCAATCCCCATGATTTTTTAATAACCATAAAAACAAAGTGTTGTTTTCTTAACCAACGGAATTATTCCTGTTTCTCAACGTTACTCGTTAATGACGTGTCTATCACATGACTGAGCCATGTGTTTAAACCGGAAGACATGTTGGTATATATGTTATGCAAACTGCTGTGCAATACTTTTCCTATGATATTATAAGAATAGTTCATGAGAATGCGTTGACATGTAACACGATAAAAATAGAAAACACCTCCAGTAAATGCATTGCCAGACCTGACTCCAGTGCTGTTCCAGTGCTGGTGTCCTTTCAGTGTTAGAGGCACGCACGCACACTGCATTCAGACAAAATCCAACAATGCTGCACCTTCCTACAGGTTTGTGCGGAGGTGTGTGTGAGTTTGTGTATTTGTGTTTTAGAACGTAACTGCCGTGAAACAATCAGAAAACATTTTATTCCTCTGATTCACGTGTCTTTCATAATGCAACCGGAATTTAAACATGATTTTTTTTGTTTGTTTGCTGTCACTTTTGATTACTTATACTATTATCAGTTTGATGTTTTATTCTGCTGAATGAAGTCAGCGACAAACAATAAAGTTTAATTGTATTTATTATAAGGGAAAAACTAAGAGTACAACAGATAAGAGGTATTGGTCGGAGCAGTAACACAGAATGTGACTTTAACATGATAATTAGATTTACACAGTCAGAATGATTTTGCAGAATGTCTTTCATATATAATCATATACAGTATATATAATAATTAGCCTACTAATTATTCAATTTTCTATAATATTACAAACGTAACATCCCCTAACTGAGGGAATAATGAGTATTATGTGACCCTGAGATCAACTCATAAACCTGATATTTCATTATAAGGACGCTGCAGACTGTAAACACTGTCTAGTTATGTTTTTCATTTATTGTATGATCTCCTGAGGAACAGAAAAGAATAAAACTGAATATTCATCTTTGATCCGCTCAAAAGAAACGAGCACTGATGGCGGAGTCACCTTTCATTTCAATAACTTTCATAAATTATGAATTGATAACCATGTTTCATACAGTCACAAATAACTGACAACATTCAATCACCCTTGTTTCTTATCTCTGTGTGAAAACATAATTTATTAAAAATCAATCTCCTTCAGTAATAATTCAGTATAATAACGCCCTCATTTCAAACCAAATCCCCAACAGCAGAAATTAAATATTAATGTCACAAATAATCTAAATACCACAGCAGATGAAAACATGATGATGTGTTTGAATTCACTGCTCTAAGAATTTCAATTAATGCTCGCTGCCTGATGGGAGAGCCGTTGTTGAACGCCACCACCCACTCGTGGAAAACAATTTAGAAACTTGAAATGAAGACTCGCACTCAGAGTCACATCGTCTTTTCGATAGTTTGCAAACAAGCGGCTTTATTTGTTCACGGATCTCGTCACAGAGCGGCATTTCCTGCTTCTTCTTCCGTCGTAAATGTAATGTGAGCTTTTACTGTACCGCCATAAAAATGACAGGTGGTGGAGCATGTTTTTCATCACAGTAGATAAAAGAAACTACTCTCTTTAAATCATTTTATATATTGCTTTTATCCAAAGCGATTTACAAGTTTGCCTCTCATTCACCCATTCACACACTCGCACAACGATGGCAGGGGTCCAAAAATGTGTGCCTGATCTAAAAAACTGTACTACCCAGAACCAAAAGTGACCCATCTATTATTATCTATTATTTAAAGCTGGGACCCGGATCAATGCAGAAACCAGGCCAAACCTGGGACACACAGACTCGATCGGCACCGATTTCGCAGGTGATTGCTTTTAACAAATGAATGTTAATTTACAAGCTGTCAAAACCAAACTTTGTCTAATCAATGTAATATTGCGGCCTTCTCCCCTGTGCCTGGCCCTGACACATTTAATCCGTCCTCCTTGCTAAGAAAGTTGGTAAAAATACATCCAGGTTTTCCATTATTCCTCTCTTGCTAATTGAAACAGCATGACGAACAGTGATCCTCTCGTTATTTCAGCCTAAAAGTCCATTTGCTGTCATGGTGACGGGTGCAGGGCCGGCCCTTCGGCTCTACAGGCGGTCCCCCAGGGCGCCACCAAGAAAGAAAAATTAAGAAGAAAAAAAGTGTGATATTACATTTTTTTTAAAATACAATTATGAGCGCCCCTGATCCAATATTTTTTCATGCTTTAAGAAAAATATTTTTTTTGGTTTCGCAGAGTTAAAACAGTGTTTTGTTGCATTGCATGCACCCTTGCAGACAATTGCACAACACAACAATTAAATGGTTATGGTTAGTATAGGTCATCGAGAACAAGTCTCGGGAGAGTTTTCACAAATCTAGGGTTACCGTTGCCAACCATTGGGAGCAATTTGGGGTTCAGTGTCTCACTCGAGAACACTTTGACATGTGGACAGGAGGAGCTAGTGATCGAACTGCCAATTTTTTGCCACTGCTTTATCTCCTGAGCCACGTTTATAAGATATTTCATTTAGTTCAAATGAAAGTGACCCTATTTAAATCTCCACTCTCTATTGAAGCTCCAAACAGCCATGGATCCAAACTTTTTTTTTAATGGTGTTTTCTCGAGATCACGTGTTACAGTGATTATCTCGTTATGAGAAAACAAAAGCGCGTTTCCTCTCATTACTCATAATGTTCATCAGAGATCAGGAGTGCTTTGATGGAGAAGGTGTGCCCTCGAGTACTGCAGTCAACCATCTGTCAGTCGCACTCTGTGGTCAAATTAACTGATGCTACAACTGTGTGCACACATATACAGTATGGGCTACTGACGATTATGTTAAATGCATTCAAACGGCCCAGATCACGCTGACCATATATTAGATTTATATCAGCCTATGTGGAAAATCTCTTAATTGATACAAAATCCTTGATGAAATGAGGAATTATTCTGTTCCCCCCGGCAACCCAAAAAAATCAAAGAATTAAGACATTTCCCTCACAATTTATAAGGGACACGTTATGTACTTCTTGTGAATATAATCCAATTCTCGAGATCACAAGTTGATTAACTCTCAAGAAAACGACATTAAAAAAAATGTTTGGATCCATGGTCGTTTAGGTTTCCTCTGAGCTAATTAATATCTCCATGCCTCGGGCTCCCAGCATGCATCACTGCATGTTGCACAGAGCCAGACTTCCTGGCAAAACAGGGACACACGTTCACAAATATGCACACACACACACACACACACACACATGGACATGGACACGGACACGGAGTTGCAAAAGACAGACATTTCCCTGTGAGTCCTCTGCAGGTCTGCCAAGAGCTGCGGACATCAAACAGTGAGAGGAGGTATTAATATTTCACATTTATGACAGACAGCTGTTTGCTTGTCAACACTGATCCCTCCCAAGAGAAACAATTCTCATGGAAAAGAGCATAGTGAATTTTATATCGGAACTATTTCTGACCTGTTCACAGTCAGTGATCCACCCAGCACATTCAATTAGCTGTAGACATTCATGGTTTCCAGAGCATGATCCCTTATGTTCTCAGTGACATCCTGACTTTCCTCTAACACCACCATCGTCCAATTGTCCACCATTGTCGGGGCTTATGATATTTTCTGATATTTTATGATATTAACACATTCATGCTCCCCAGAGGATGAGCTACAGTATTTCCATTCTGCACACTGACCTTTCCTCTAGCACCACTATTAGGCCAAATCATGTTGAATTTTGTACACAACAAATATGAAAATCGAACTTGTTGAGTGCATTGCTGCTGCTCACAGAATAACTTTTTATTCAGCAGCTACTTTGTAAAAATGACAACAGAAGAGCAGCCGGTTCATCTGTTTACAGCCAAACAAACACATTGTTTTAATAAAGGAGTCAGTATTAATCAGCCTTTTTCTATCATGCAACCGCAATCTAATTTCATAATGCACATGGTGCAAGTAGTTTTCTGCACACCACATTGCCTATTTCTTGCTTCAAATGTTTTCAGAAATGTATTTTAGTGTTGTGTTCTGCAAAATGAGAGTTTGTGCCGCCTGGTGTTATGAATGAAAGAGCTATCATGTTAAATGGCGACTTTCGGCAGAAATTGAGATCAAACTGTCAAACTAGGCAGTGCTGATCAAATATGAATCAATATTCTGTTACTCTATTGCTTATTTATTTTCTAAAATGTTTCTAGAAACACATTTTTGAAACACATAATTTGAAAGCATTTGTGGCTGTTTTTCTCATGCTTCAAGGTTCAAGCACCGAATTCTGTGCTCCAACCTTCATGTGCATTGATCTGATTGGCTGTAGGTCTATCTAGTTGCATCCGGAGGAATTTAGGTCTGCACCGTTCATAACGCCCCCTGGAAATAGAAAATTAACTGAGAGGTTCCAGACTAATACGCAATTGCGAATGAGTCTGGTGATGCCAGGATATAGCACCAATATAACCTCAGTGACAAATTAAATTAGAAATTGTAATGATGGGTTACATGCGTGCATCATTTTCTGCAGCCCTGTCTCCTAAATATTACATCCCCATACAACAAAACTACATTCTTAAATACTTTTCGAGGGATACGTTTTCTCCCGGGTTATGTTCATCTTTGATGTATCACAAATATGTTTCTAATTGAAGTCTGTTGTACGGAGGTGGATGGGAGGGTCAGACAAACACAGGACTTTCATCCAGGAAGCCGCTGTTTGTCTCATGTGAAACCAAAAGTCAATGTTGACTTGTTTTAACATATTTAAGTAACCCAAACCATGATCTTCTTCTAAACCTAATGCCTAAACCTAACGGCGTGTTTAAAACGGCGACAGTTTCACAACGTGCACCTGTAGTATTAATCCTAAAGCCTGGACCCCGCCACGAGCAATAAAACTACACAAACGAGGTCATTGTAATATAAATGCATTGAATGACAATTGCTGAAAAATGCGAACCATAAGTAGTATCCTTAATTGGATTTGGTTCTGTGAAAATCTTAAGAATTATAACTTTAACCTGAAAATCTAGACAGTCCTATGTTAGCCTGTGTAAAAGGAGGGCATCAAAGGGTTAATATTTTTTCTAATAAATGTGGAGTGCTGCACAACAATAAAAAATACAACCATAAAAAAAGGCCTTGGGAGAACTGCTTCTTAGTTTTTCTCTTATTAATCTCCTGAAAAGTAATACTCGGTGTGTTCTGGGTGGACATTACATTACGTGGATCGATGTAATGTCTGTTCTGGCTTTCATGTGGGGACTTTCTGTGTCCTCCTGTGACTCACTGCCTCCTCTATCTCATATTTCCTCATGTTTCCAGGGCCCGCATTACCCACAGTGCAGAAACTGCTCTTTATGGATCGGCCCAAGCTTAGCCAGAGCCATCAATTACAGGACGGTCAGACACGGCCGATATTTGGCCATAACTCAGCGAAGCGGCCACGCATGCAGACAGCGAACTCCTCCTGCAGCATTTACGCCAGCTAATAATGATTTAATGGACAGGCTTCGACAAAGATAAACAGTAACCTCATTCTTGACAAGAGAAGCTACTAATTACATCACAGAGTACAGGCAGAGAGGCAGTCTGTCTCTACATGAGCAAATAAGCGGGTGCATATGTCTTCCATATGGAGGGCCGAGCCCCCGGGCTGCAGCTCTGCCTCTGGAAACAACGTCGACAACGGCAGACCGCAAGGACGGGAACTTCCCAGGGAGACGCGTTTGAGCCCACTTTGATCATTAGGAGACGGAGAATAAAAAAAATGCCGGATGATGATCAACAAACTCATCATAATGAGCTCTGATTTCATTTATGATCATCAAAGGCAGCTCATCACAGCACGCCCATTGTGCACTTGACAATAAACTCAATGTCGCTGCAGAAAGACACAGACAAAACATGCCAACTTTCATTATTTGGAATCTCGTCTTCACTTTTTTTTTGTAATGAAGCATTTCAAATTCATAGCAGGGGCAAATGCTTTGGTGTAGATATGTAGTATAATTTTACTCTTGAAATTTAATGATTATACTTCTGCAATGATGACTGTATTATGCAGCTGACATCTCTGGATAAGTAATCTATTCAATCCCCTGATGCCCTGGGAGAAATAATTTCAATTTGCACACATGATGATGATGATGATGATGCAGTTAGTAAAGTGCAGTTTGAATGTTGATCAGACAGCTCATCATTCTCGCTTTCAAAACTCTTCATACAGTTTGTATAACTAACATGGCCTCCAAAACTCTCTCAAACCACCAAAACACTTCATACACGTCTCAAAATAAGAGACTGTTTTTTTGCACAAGCAGAAATTACGGCCCGTATTTGCGCTTTATTGTTAGGTGGCGCCCTCTAGTGGCTGTAGTAATTATGACGGGAGCAAAGCAGGAAGTCATGTATGTATGAAAATTAATTTCAAACGATGTCACCATCACTGTCCATATACTTCCATGCGTCCTTTATGTTGACAATAGTTGTTAATCAATACATCCACCACAGGGTGAAAGAAAGTCAAAAAGTTTCTGACAGCAAACAGGATGGTGGAGGAAGTCGTAATAATGTATCTTTTAAGAAAGAGCGAAAAGCGGAGGCAGCGTTGGATCAAACAAACACAGGACTTTGACACAGCAGACTGGTGTTTGTGTCCCGTTTGAAACTAAAAGTAACTGGCGAGATATATACATCATGTTCTGCGTCACGTGCATAAATGCATCATGTACATACACACAGAAGTGAATTAACGTAACAAATATACTGTTTTTAACCTGAACCATGATATTTTTTCTAACCCTAACCAGGTAGTTTTCGTGCCTAAACCGAACCAAACTGCAACCATTTCACAACTTCAACGACGTGTTCAAAACCAGGACAGTTGTTACATTTAGGCAGTGTTGGGAAGGTTACCTGTGAAATGTAATAGGTAACAGATGACTAATTACCCTGTTAAAAAATTAATAAATAATGGAATTCTTTTAATTACTACAAATGACTGCAAATACAAAGAAAAGATCTGCACACTGCAGCTCCCTTTAGTGCAATTTATTAGCACATCCACAGACAGAAGTTGTCACAGTCTGACTCTGTGCCCCTGATTTTGGTTTGACTTGTTAGTGCTTATTCAATTTTTCATGTTTTGGTTTCGTTTGCAAAGACTTTCTGTTTTCTAGAGGTTTTTGGGTTTCTGGTTTTTGTATTCTGTTTGTTGGTTTTCCTTGTTGTTTTGTTCAGTCGTGTTTAGTCTGTTTCCTGTTTTATTTTGTAGGTTCATTACTCATGTATCATGTCTTGCTTTCCTCCTGTCTTTGTTGATTTTTCCCACCTTTGTGATTGTCTGCCCCACCCTGATTAGTTTCACCTGCTCCTTGTTTAGCCCTGTCTTTCTCCCAGTGTTTCCTCAGCCAATCAGCTCCCAGGGTTTCCTCAGCCAATCAGCTCCCAGTGTTTCCTCAGCCAATCAGCTCCCTGCATGGTTTCATGTCTCATCAGCTCATTCCCCTCACCTGTGCTTCCCTCTGCACCTGCACTTGATTACTTCAGCTTGCATTTAATCCCTGGTTTTCACTTTAGTCTTGATTGGATTATTTTGTCACAGATGTGTATATAATGGAATGGAGGTGGAGGACCCAAATGCAGAGAGGCAGGCAGGTTGAAAACCAAAAGCGAGCTTTTAATGAACAAAAGCTGAATAATCAAACACAAAAAGGCAGGCAGAAATCCAAAAATCCAAACACTAAAAAACTAAAACACTAGGGAAACTAACAGGGCTAAACAGACGCGAGACTAATATACAAACAGAGGAAAGCACAGGTGAGGGTAATGAGCTGATGAGACATGAAACTGGGCAGGGAGCTGATTGGCTGAGGAAACACTGGGAGCTGATTGGCTGAGGAAACACTGGGAGCTGATTGGCTGAGGAAACACTGGGAGCAAGGCAGGGCTAAACAAGGAGCAGGTGAAACTAATCAGGGTGGGGCAGACAATCACAAAGGCAGGAAAAAATCAACAAAGACGGGTAAAGCAAGACATGACACATGAGGACTGAACCTACAAAATAAAACAGGAAACAGACTAAACACGAATGAACAAAACAACAAGGAAAACCAACAAACAGAATACTCAAAACCAGAAACCCAAAAACCTCTAGAAAACAGAAAGTCTTTGCAAACGAAACCAAAACATGAAAAATGTAATAAGCACTAAAAAGTCAGGGGCACAGAGTCAGACTGTGACAGAAGTAAGGTTTCGAGCTGACACATTCTTCCTTAGACTTAATTGAACGTATCAAGACAGCATCTTTAAATACATGTATGTTCACGCCACATGACAGCCCGTCACAAGCCCATCTTTTGCGATTCACAAAGTCTTTGTACCCGTCACTTGGTGGCAGAACTGGTATATGGGTCCCGTCGATGCATCCAACGATCTGAGGAATGTTGTGCTTCTGTTCGAACCGGCGTGTGATAGCGCGATCTTCCTCTACAGTCGGCACCTTGATGAGGTTCTGTATAACAGAGGTCACCGCTCCCTTGCAGAAGGAGTACACAGACTTCTTCACAGTGGACTTGTGAACACCAAACTGATTGGCAACAACTCGGTATTCTGCACAACTGGCACGTTTGTACAGAACAATAGCTACCCTCATCTGCAACGGTATTGGTGGTCGAACAGTCACGTCCTGGGGGCTCAAAACTTGTTCCATTAATCCGCATAATTTATCAAAAGACCTGCGAAAATTCTCCTTCCACTCACCATCGGAAAATTCTTTCAGAACTACCCTCTCCCACCAGTCTTTGCTCCTGACCTGCATCCAACATGTACGAGAAGTCTGTGGTCGTAAAGAGGGCACATAGCATAGCAGACGTCATGTAGTTGGAACACTCCAGGAGCATACGCTGTTGTCGTCTGCCTTCGGACATCACCATAAGCACCAGGGATAGCGTGCATCTCATCTGTGCCAAAAGTAAAGTGTAGAGTACGTATGAAATGTACAGCGCTGCAAAGTCATCCATGTTTTTGCCGTTCGACGCTGCAGCTTGCTAACTTGTTTGCCGCTTGTTTGGTGTGTGACGCAATAGATCAACTGGAAGAAGTCCAGTAGCAACCAGCTGAAAGGGGGAATATTGCCACCTACTGTACCGGAGGTGGACATACTTAGGTCAATAAATTGATTCTCCCTCAGTTCATGTATACTGAGACAACGACAGTAGTCCAATTAAATGACCTAATCGAGATATAACCAGAGCTTGTGTCAGTGGAATAAACCCTGTAGGTGATACACACGTTACAGATTATATTACAAACACATTCATATAAAACAGACAAATGTGTAGGATCATAAACAATATCCAGCCCAAAAGGAAGACACACAATATATATATATATATATATATATATATATAGATCATTTCAATCTCAACATAACTCAAGTCTGCAGAGACTCTTACACATAAAGCACATCACAGGAATGGTCTGATACTGAAATCCTCACTCAGACCTCTAGGCGTGCGAGGGCCCGGTGTGCAAATCCAGAACATAAACCTTCCACCGCCACGCGGAGAAAAACTTCTCTACAGGGTTTAGGAAGGAGGAGTATTGATGCAAACATTGGATCCTACTGTAAAACACAAAACAATCAATTTATTGTCAGTACATGTACAAATGTTACTGTAATATGTAGTTCAAGGATGCACATCTCACCTGTTGTTTTTTGCCAGAAAATCTGTACTATTGATGCAACTGTTGAACGCTGCAGATTTGGTTGCACCCACAATCCAGCCTCTCTCAACTTGCTCTGCCGGGGGGCCACTTTTGCAAAATGACAGGAGGCCAGGGGCCAGTTAATAAACAAAAATGTATAACATTTATCAAATATTATTACATGGCCTTGTAGAATACTGCATTCTGATTGGTCAATCACCACATTCCGAGGTCTGTTATTTCCAGAC
>JAOVVB010101261.1:0-13048 GCA_028570985.1 Heterobranchus longifilis | reverse complement strand
TACAAGGAATTTGTCTTGATGATACGGTGCATAACAAGAAACAACACAAAACAAAGAGTATACATAAACAAATACAAACAATAACAAAAGCAAAGCAAAGAGCAGTCTCAAAAATTTGGATTTAGACAGCCAGGTTTTATGACATCTTTTTTGATGATGATACTTTTTTTGTGGGAAAACCATGTTAAACAAAATATTAATCATAGCAGAGTATTTTTTACATACTTTAAAAAGCATCTGGAGGAGGATTTTAAGTAAAGGATCGGAATACTTCTTCCACCACTGACCTCCGTAAAAAAATAGAGATTGAAAAAAAGGTTATTTAAAATAACATTTTTTTATTTACTTTTTTGTGACCAGATTTTTATATTAAAACATCACTTCTAAAAGCATTAAACGCCCTTCCTTAACCTCACGTTATACCGGCCTTATGGCGCTGGGTGGCGGTAATTAGCTCCAGCGTTCTTTGCTGCTACTGTGAAATAATAACACGAAGAAGAAGAGTGAAACGGAAGTTACGGCAGCTCGCTTTTCCTGACGAAGCTAGATAAACAAACAAAAGCAAGACATTATATTACATATTTTTAGGAGTCTGAGCTAATTTTCATGTGTTTCTATGTATAGATATGTATACCAGGAACAATTTGTTCCCGTGAATCCCCAATAAGTGAGCCAAAGAAGGGCTAGCATCATTCTTGCTAAGTTAGCTGGCAGGCTATGTGTAGCTTGTCGTGGTTAGCTCGTCATGTTTATTTTAGTGCTGCTGGGGAGAAGAAGCGCGACATGATGGCATGAAACTGTCGCAGTGTTAGCAAGTAGCTACACTCTCACTCAAAGGTATGGTATTATTTAATTTGATATATTATCCAGCTAAATTAAAAGAGTAAATATTAAAAAATAATATGGCTTTACACAAGTTATTTTCATCTTAACAGTGTATCAGAGCTCGGTTGTATAAAACGCGTTACTGTTAACATTCCCGATAAAAACAGGAGCTCTGTATTGTTTTTCAACAAGTTTAAAATGCGTAAATATCTTAGGTATTGTACTTACTCGCAGCTCCATGATGCACGTGTCTATCCTATTTTGAATTATGTTCTAGGGATATGGGGTTTCAAATAATGTAAAATAGCAGACTATAACAGAAGAGAGCTGCACGCTGTTTTTATGGGTTCATAAGTTTGCTCCTACTGTGGCTGTTCAGGAGATATGGGCTGGATTCTTTGATCAATAAGGAGAAAATATGAAATGATAAGACTGTGTAATCGTTTGCTTAATATGTCAGGATACAGGGTCAATAAGAAGGCTTTTCTCTTGAGTAAATCACACAATTCTCCATGGGCTACAGAGCTTCATGCTGTTTTTGAAGGAGCTGAATTACAACATATATATGTATAGTAATAATTTATCATGCAGCATGAACACAATTAGAAGGAAGTTGCTTGCTAGATTTGAAGAAAAAATGTAAAATATATCTTGTTACAACCAAAATTATGAACATGCATTCAAATCAAGCACAATTATGGCACATAAAGTTACGTTATAGCAAACTTATCAAGGAATCAAAGGTTTTTAGTTGCAGAGTTGAGAACAGGAATCCTTCCTCTGGCCCTTGAATTTGGCAGATTTAAAAACATCCAGGAGAACAGGTTGTGAGAGAAGAGAAGTTGAGAATGAATTACACCTTCTTCTATATTGACTTTATTATGATGAGTTAAGAGAATATCTATATTAAATGAAATGTTTGAATGTCTGTTTAAAATCCAGAAATATTTTGGTGCACCGGCAATGACAAAATGAAATGGTTGTTTAATTTTAATGCTTATTAGTTGGTTACCTTTGTTTCTAAAGCTTGGTAAAAACATCAGATGGTTCATTTCTTTCATATTATTTGTAATTTATGTTGCAACTCTGGTTTCTGTTCTCTTTTTCATTTAAAAATCATCATCATCATGTTCTGCTTGATAACGTGTTACTGTCAATTTACACAAACTGCTTATTTGTTCCCTTTGTCTTGTTTTAGTTGGGTATACCCTTCGATTAAACATCCACATGTTGCCTTATTTTCATGATTTTAAATTTAGAGGCACGTTCGATGATAACAAACTTTTTATTTCACTTTCTCCACTAAAGATCGGAAACTTGGCGCAAGTTTTACACTCCGTAAGATCTCTACATCGTCACCATGGCGTGGGCTCTGAAGTTGCCTCTCACGGATGAAGTGATCGAGTCCGGACTGGTCCAGGACTTTGATGCCAGTCTCTCGGGGATTGGGCAGGAGCTTGGTGCTGGGGCATACAGCATGAGGTACTGTGCTTTAAGTGTACTGTTGGACTGAGTGCTGCTAGTGCTGCACTTTGATATTTACCAAAATATGTCATCTGATGTGTGACTTATTTAAATACAGGCCAAACGTGTTTAAAATATATCTATTTGTTTTATTTGGTGGCATAATTGTTGGTGTAAACAGTGATAGTAAAGTGTTGTCGTCACTTTCTAAAGTTAGTGAAACTGTATCACCTGCTTAAGATTTAAATGTCAGCCATGTGTGTTTTCACTTGACCTAGAACTACTTTAACAGTGTAATTTTATTACTGTTGATCTTGCTTTTAGTTTGTTTCTCTTATTTTTATTGTCAAACACTTGTCTTCAAAATCCCATAATTTGCTGAATTTATTTGAGTGCTTATAGATTGGAGATTCTATATAAAGGTATTTGATATCTTTTTAAGATGAGAGCTCAAACGATCAAATATCAATGTGATATTTCAGTTTCTTTAGTCCTGCACTCAGTGATTGCAGAAGGGCAAATTAATCACCACATGGAGATGAATTGCAAAGCAGTACACTGCTTGATGACTATCAGATGAAGAATACACTTTGATGAATTTTGATTGGGGTATTATCCTCTCACTGTGCAGCATATCCCTGAGACATTAGTATAAATATATCAGCACACAGTGGTGTGTTTTTTGTGGTGTGTAATTCAAGATCTTTAAGTCCAAATAGATATTTAGGATTCTTGTGCTCAGTTTTTCATGGGGGAAATTATGTGAAATCCATTTAGGTTTTGCTGACTCGGGCACTTCGCTTTGCTGAAGAAAGATCCGACTCTTTTGTGCTCTTTTCTGGCTGGTTAAGTGCTCCGTTAAATGATACTGTACAAGCTGCAAAGTGCGCGCTTGTTCCTCAAATTCTTCTGTTGAGAAGAGCAATGAGATACTGACGGGATACCTCGGTATTTAGCAGTGTTGCCTCCATTATAATTAATGAACTGCAAAGCTGATATTCAGCCTTGAGTGTTGTGTAAGACTCCATTTGACTTAACATTAATTTCATCACAAGGTTGAAAGTAATCAGCTCTAAGAGTTAAATATCAGCTTTAATCGTCAGACTTGTTTAATAAGGTAATAATGAATGTGTCCCACAGTGAGGTGATCAGACTTATTAACAGCCTTGTTTTTCTCTGTTCTCCAGCGATGTGCTTGCCCTCCCCATCTTCAAACAGGAGGAGTCCAACCTGCCTCCAGACTCCGACAACAAGATCCTTCCCTTTCAGTATGTTCTGTGTGCAGCTACCTCGCCAGCCGTTAAACTGCATGACGAAACACTCACCTACCTCAACCAAGGTCAGCATCAGGATCCCACACACACTGGACCTTTCAGATTTGTGTAAATTTAGAGCCACTGAAAGCAAATTCAGTTGCCTTTGACCTCGTAATTCTATATATTGTATTACCCGAATGACTGTAAATCTCCATAGACAAATTAAGGGTGGGGGGCATAATCAAAATAGAAATATATTGCAATATGGTCTGTTTTTGGTCTGAATTCTCCAGACAATTGCATTATCTGTGGGCTCAATCGGATATTACACAGACTTTGTACGAGAGAGCCGGCAGGGTTTCACACACACAGCTCCTCTGGGTAATGTCTAGGGCTGTCCTCGATTAAAGAAATTCTTTGTCGACTAATTGATTAGTTGATTTAATCAACAGATCTGTAAAAAAAATAATTTTCTCCACAAAGAATCATGCAAAAGCACCACTTTAAATCTTGTGTTTACCAGATATGTGCTCATAAGTTTCTTGGGAATAAGTCTTTCAGCATGAAAAAAAGCAAAAAAAATGACTAATCGACGAAAGAAATCTTAATCAACTAAGACCAAAACAAGCAATTAGTTGACTAATCGACCTACAAAGGTTCGATATCAACTGTAAATGTGTGTTGAGATTTTTATTCACTGTATGGACTTGTCATTGCAGGGCAGTCCTATGAAATTAGAATGCTTGACAATCGGAAAATTGGGGAACTTCCGGAAATCACTGATAAAATGGTGAAGGTAAGAGTCAGACATGTCAGTCGTTCACACTCGTTACAATACAAAATATTTGCACAGCTCTGCTGGTACAAACCAGTATAAACGTGTTAGCTTCAATAGCCTTGAAATCTCTTTGAATTCCAGAGCATCATCCGTGTGGTGTTTCATGACCGGCGACTACAGTACACGGAGCACCAGCAGCTGGAGGGCTGGCGCTGGAACAGGCCCGGGGACCGCATCCTCGACCTGGGTGAGCACTGAATGAAACGTGGCCGCTCTACTTTTTATTGGCTCCAGAAGGTTCTGGTTCTTATGTATTGTATTGGATGTGTGTGTGGAAAGACTGAGTGCATTTACATGGACATGAATAACCTGTTTATGAGGCTTATCCCAGTTATGATCATATTCGGGATATAGTGTTTACATGAGCACAGAAAAATCCAGTTATTCATATTCTCCGTATACATGATAGATACTAGTAATCCGGTTACTGATTACTGGATTCTATTTGCGCAGGCGTTGTGATGTTTGCAAAAAGAAATCGTCAATACTGCACTGTACATTTACTACCACTTGACAGCTTTACTGCTAATTTCTTCTCTGCTCTGAGCGGATCCACCATCACTCTCAATCACACTCACATACTAACATTATGTACTGAGCTGTTCCTGAAAGCAGCTACGCTACTCTTATAACACTGTCCTCAGAGTCCCTGCAGAGCCTTAAAATCATTCATTGAATTCATTAATCTAAAAATAAGGCTTTAATTGGTATTAAAATGTCTTAAATCAATCTTTCAAAAGTCTTATGAATTGTTTTTTTTCTGACGTTGCATTGTAAAATCTCCAAATAATTGGTTTAATTTAAAAAAAATAATTTACCGAATGCCTCTCGTATTATCGTGCAAATTCAACGAAAATTGGCTATTTAACCAAGATTTTTCAGCATGGCTGAAACCAGAACAGGGCAATGCATATGATGCTCGGTGTATTTTATGCAAAAATAAATAAATTATAATAATTAAAACGTGGCACAACGGGATTGAAGGTAGTGGAATCCCACATACTGAGAAAAACAAAATCACCAATAGTAACTCCACTCCACCATCATATAATTATGTTACAATAAACATTTGGGCAAAATTGTTCCTCACTCTAAATAAACCCTGGTCCTCGGCTCTGACCGGTGCCAGCCGGTCACTGTCACTAGACAGGGGAGCAGTGGACGAAGATACGCAGCCGCTTTCATTACAAGACAAGACAAAACTCTGTTTCTTCATCGCTTCAAAAGTGAGACGTTTTCGCTGCCGCCACTGTTTGTATTTCTGTTACGTCACTTTGGCTGAAGCTGCACCTGCGCAGGTAGTCGGCGGCGCTCAATATCCAGGATAAAGTGTATACATGCAACAGTATCCCGGTTTCTTTTAGAGTACTCCTGCTAGCATATTTAGGTTTTTCATAAACAGGATAAGGTGTTTACATGCTCAAAACACATAAACGAAATACTTCAAAAACCTGATCATAAAACGGGTTATTCATGTCCATGTAAACGCATTCAGTGTTGCTGTGCAGCCTTGTATGCATATTAACCATCCAGTAGTTTTTGTATAAATTCAGGATATTTGACTGAGCTAGAAGTACAAGGTTTAGATGATATTATGGAGAAGATGGTGTGCATTAAGAACTCTTTTGATAACAGCCTGTTTTACGTTGATCCATTGCAGATATCCCCATGTCCGTCGGCATAATCGACCCCAGGGCTAACCCTACTCAGCTTAACACTGTGGAGTTCCTTTGGGACCCATCAAAAAGAACCTCAGTTTTTATCCAGGTAGAATTACGGACGACACTCTTACTTTCCTGAATTACATTCATTCATTTAAAGCAACGTCAGTAATCTGAGGCAGTTTTTTTTATGACTTTGGCATCATAGAGCTTGTTAACATTTAGTGTACTCACCTTTTCTATTTGGCAAAATGTCAAGTGAACTGAAGGCAGTAATTACTAATACAAGATCTGATAATTTATTGATTTAACTGACCTAAGTTTTATGTCATATCATCATTCCTGTACATATTTAAATTTTATATTCCTTTCCTTTTTTTTTTTTTAGGTACACTGCATCAGCACAGAATTCACCATGCGCAAGCATGGAGGAGAAAAGGGCGTGCCTTTCCGGATCCAGATCGACACGTTTAAAGAGAATGAGAATGAAGAGTACACAGAACACCTCCACTCTGCCTCCTGTCAGGTCAAAGTCTTCAAGGTGAGGGACAGTGAGACAAAAAAAAAAAAGAAAGAAAAACATCAACTGCAATGCAAACATTTGTTATTTATGACTCCCACATGACCTGTTTCAGCCTAAAGGTGCGGACAGGAAGCAGAAGACCGACAGGGAGAAGATGGAGAAGAGGGCTCCACAGGAAAAAGAAAAATACCAGCCCTCCTATAAAACCACAATCCTGACAGAGGTTAGCGTGTTACTCACGTGTTAAAGATATGAATGGTTTAGATAAAGAGAAAAGTCATGAAAATGAAACACAGCCTTATATACTCAGATTTCCAAAAATGGCCTGGGAAAAGAACAAAAAACAATTGTGTAATGGACTCAAAATGTTAACATCCATTCCAACTACAGATTATTTTTAATTTATTATCGACTAATCTGTCTATTATTTTCTTGATTATTAATCGTTTATTCTGTACAGGGTTTTGTACATAATCTTAAAAATTTGGAAAATTAACAAGTTAGGAATATGCTTATATTTCAATATACTTCTTGAAAAATGGTTGATTTTCAACATAATCTGGTGTTTCAGCAACACAATCACTCATGTAAACCAAAAAATACGATTCCGTCATCATATTGTCTCCTGGTGCCTCACACCAGACACAGAGCAGACCCTGACCCTAAATACAAAAGCAAAAGAACTGAATGAGCACTAAACTTTTAAATGGAAATCAGGGTTCAGAATCAGAATCAAGTAGTTTTCACGTACAAGGACTTTGTCTTGATGTCACGGTGCATAACAAGAAACAACACAAACAAAAAGTCTACACAAAACAAAAATAAAACCAAAAACGAGCAAAGCAAAAGTCTATGTACAAAGTGAGAAGAAAGCTCCAACGCAGTTTGGAAAATTATGGGATGTGATTTTAGGATTTTCCAGATCTAGATGGAAAAGTGAAAAGAGACTATGGGGAAATATTTGTGTTGTTGCCCCTATTCTATTTTCTAAAATATAAAATTCTGAATTTCTAGAAATGAATTAAAGGGTGTTTTTCATGGCGTTGTTTCCACGCTTCTGTGTATGCAGCCATGCAATGCATTCTGGTCACAACACAGCGTGTTTCGAGCGACAGGGTGTCGCTTCTTAATGTAAATCACGGACGTCGAAAATCTCAAAAGTCTTTTGAACTAACCGTTGTCGATCTAAAATGAAGACAGATTCAGCACCTGCACAGATTATTTCTTTTTATAATGTAATAAAAAGAGTGAAAGCGTGCGTCCGGTCAGATGGTTGTAGGAGGCAGCGCCTGAATGTTTTTATTTGCTGGTCATTTATCACGGCAGAGAAATTGATAACGACTGTGTCAGGATACAGAAAAGTGACAGTATAGATTTATTGCTGTGGGTATAAATGAATTCTGTAAACAATTTTTCACAGTTGCATTTATAGTAAGAATTTAGATGTGATGATAAACGCTTCGAGAGGCTGGAAAGTTTTGGTTTATGTACCTTGAAAGTGCTTGAATTTTACTATTAAAAACCTGTATAAACCCTGTGTGTGAAATATCAAAAAAATAGTGGAAAAAAATGCTCATCATAATTTCCCAGAGCCAAACATGTCTGCAAATTCCAGACAAAAAATAAAATATTCACTTTACAATGATATAATACAAATATCAGCAAATCCTCTCAGAAGCTGTAATCAGAGAAATGATTGACAGGTTTGTTTGCAACAAACAATTGATCGATTATCAAATTAATTTTCTAAGACTTTTCTAGGAAATAAAACTGTGGCTGACGCACAAACTTCAATGTAACGGGTGGCAGCAGAAATGTGTTTCTGAGGTTATCTGGATGCCACAATAACACAAGTGTTGATGTTTTGCAGTGCTGTCCCTGGCCTGAGGTCACATACGTCAGCAACTCCCCGTCTCCGGGCTTCAACAGCACACACAACAGCTTCCCTGTTGCCGAAGGGTATACGATCTGTCAATACTCTGTCAATACATCAAATCCACACAGTAGCTGCTGTGTGTTTAGAGAGGAACACACGTGATGTTTACATTGTTCTTAATGTGGGTTTCTGTTTATGTAACATGGTACATTTTTTTTAATCCTTTTTAGAAATGGATCACCAAACCACCAGCCTGAGCCTGTCGTTCAGGTCGCTTTAGATGTAAGTAGAAGTTCTGGATTCACTGCCTCCCTGAATCACTGCACATTAAATTTAATATTGACAAATGCAAAGCTGGGTGTTAAACCTCAGTAGATTCTCTGAGGCACTTTGAAAACGCAGAATAAACAACATAAGCCTAACCTGCCTCAAGGTGTGGATAAAATAATTTAATAAGGAATCCTTACATTTTGAGGTCACATCAGGCAGCCTCAGTCAAATCTGCCAGTTTTCTTTTTGTGCTTATATGTGTCTTGTTAATTTTCAGTGTTTTCTCAAGTATAGTATGGCACCATGAGGTCATTTTAAAGGATGTCGTGATTTGAAATCGGTTAGTGCTCGCTTACGTTGGCATCATTTTTCGTTTTACAGGAAGAAAGAAATAATGGATTTTGATCTTTTTTTATATATAAAAATACAAAGAAATGCTATTTTTGTAAATTGTTTGGCATATATTGTTAAATTGGTGCACATCATGACCAGAGAAGGTTTTCAGCTCGACTTTAAAAAAAAAAAAAAGCCAGTAATTCCACATGTGACTTCTACAAGCAAACAACTCTGAGATGCTCTTCGAGAGATTTATTCTGCGTTCTGTCTTGTGTGTTTTTTTTTTCTCCTCAGAATTTGTTACCCACAGCAACACCGCAGGACGCACAACAGTGGCTTTTAAGAAACCGCTTCTCGCCCTTCTCTCGGCTCTTCACCAACTTCTCAGGTAAAATGGCTCCTGGTACACAGAAGTACAGTAGCAACACACTGAAATCCCTGCCAGCCCCGAGGACTGTGGTCTCTGTCTGACCCTGTGTGGTGTACATGTAAACTGCTGGACCCAAAACAAACAGTTCAGTCCACGTGTAGAGGGAGAGGGTTTACAGCTCCTAACAGTGTTGTTTTGGTGTACCAGGGGCAGACCTGTTAAAGCTGACCAGGGAGGACGTCATTCAGATCTGTGGGCCAGCTGATGGAATAAGACTCTTCAATGCACTGAAGGGAAGGTAGGTCTTCTTTAATTATATCCCATCTTATAATATGCTACCTAATACGACACCTATATTCACCTAATATACAAAGAATGAAAGGTTACATACATTTATGGAGATTTTCTCTCTGTGGATGCTGTTTACAGGGTGGTACGCCCGAGGCTGACCATTTACGTTTGCCAGGAGTCTCAGCAGGCACGAGAGCAGCAACCCAAACATGAAAACGGAGATGCTGCCGCCAACACTTTCTTTGGTCAGTGCATGTTTCTTATAGCAAAGTACATAAATTAAAACTTTGAATTCAGGACAGCGTGCCTGAGAGCTGAGCAGCTAGGAAGCACATCACAAAATCCTGCTGTCACTGTACGATAATATCAAACATTGGAATGAAAAAATATATATACTGTAAGTCCAGCTGACTGGGCCTGGCTCTGAAATGGTTTGGCAGCCTCCTGTAAAACTGATGCTTGATATTTGTACACCTCGGTTTTTATACTGATTAAACAAAGAAGATATGTTAATGGAGGTGCTGGTAGTCAGGGTGCAAAATTAACTTTTTTTGTCCACTGGCCAAAACGCTAATGAGTGTTCAAACTTTACTTGCCACTCAGTAGATTATCAATGTTTTTTTTGGCTGATGAGTGAAGTAAATGTACTTGCCATTTTCATATTTTACCAGCATTTGGTTTGTAAATGGTGCTATTTTCTGCCCAGACCCTGTTTCCAGACTTTATGCTAAGCTAAGCTAAGCTAAGCTAAGCTAAGCTAAGCTAACTGGCTGTAGCTTCATATTTACCATACAGACATGGTAATGGTATCGATCTTCTCATCTAACTCTCGGCGTAGTTCCCAAAATGTCAAACTATTCCTTGAAGTTTAAAGGGACAGTCCTCCCCAAAATCAACAATCTATATTTTTTTGCACAGAAGGAAGCTTGCATCTAGTCCTGGATGAGAGGCTCGCTCCTCACTAACAGTTTGTAGCTAACGTTACAGCTCAGCCGAGCAGGACGCCGTTAATGTTTACATCTCGCGCTGTCGCGAGAACGAGTCTCTCGTCCATGAGTAGATGCACACTGCCTTCCACGCGGTGATACGGTCGGCGGGTGTTCGGTTAAAAAAGAAAATAGTTTTTGCATGAAACTGCTCTCAACAAGGTCTGCGGATTATCTTGGGTAACCGGGTCATGATTTCTGGAAAAAGACATCGACAGCTCAAGAAGCACTATAGGTAAGGAAACATATTTGATTTTGGGGTGAACTGTCCCTTTAAGTTTATCTCTCGGCACTATTCTTTTTGTTCTGCTGTGGCAGCTGCTTGTGGTGTTGTATTTATGTCAAACAAGTTGCTGTTGGTTTAGATTTTACAGTAAAATGCATCACTTTACACAAAAGGACTCTGATGTTGTATTTTTGTACAAAGTAAATGTTAATACACAGAATACAAACATGTATTTACAGTTGTTAAAATCTCTCTAAAACCATATTGTAATTGTAACAATAAGTACAGATTTGACTGTGTAGAAATGGCAGGTGATAATGTAAATAAGTGCTGTTGTACCTGCTGTGTTTCCTGCAGTGTATCACGCCATTTACCTGGAGGAGCTCACAGCTGCTGAGCTGACGGAGAAGATCGCTCAGCTCTTCAACATCTCACCCCGACAGATAAACCAGATCTTCAAACAGGGTCCCACTGGGATCCACGTGCTGGTCAGTGACGAGGTAAGTCATTTTTACTGAGGCTCCACTTTCCACACCGCAGTCACAGATGAGTTGTTAAAGTCGAGCTGAAATGGAAAAATGCATTTTCAAACCTTTTAGGTTGCGTCTCTGGTCATGTGCACCCATATAACAACACATGCCAAAAACATGCAAAAAATTGCATTTCTTTGTATTTGTATATCAAAAAGTGATCAAAATCCATGATTTCTTTTTTCCTGTAAAACAAAAAATGATGTGTGCTTACATAAGCTAATACTAACCATTGTCAACCAGCAGCCTAGCCCGTTTTTTTCTGAAATACATCACGATACAGAAGCTAGATACTCTTGAATTTCCCTTTCAGCTCGACTTTAACGTTACACGTGCTAGTAAACAGCTTCCCTCCTGCATTAAACATTCACTCTCTTTTTAACAGATGATTCAGAACTTCCAGGATGAAGTATGTTTCGTTTTGGACACAATGAAAGGTATTTGAGCGTGGCATTAATAAACGATGATTTATGTGTTTCTATATTTAACGTAGAGCCTTGATGAACTTTATCATTGCAAGTTTATTTATAACGCCTCCCCCCCCCTGCGATGTTTTTCTTTTCCTTTTTCTTTCCAGATGACACGAACGACGGATACCACATCATCTTAAAGTGAACACCGGGCAGGAGAATAGCGTTGCTCTCTTCTTTACACCCGATCCAGTCAGCCCCTCTAGAGCTTCATATTCCTCGCTGTTCCTGGAATACAAAATGATGGGACGCCTCGAAGAAACGTCTCGAGGCTGCTAGGAGGAACATGCGACTGAAGCACCCGGCCCTCTCCTCACTATACCTTATTGTCTTACTTTTGAGGTAGTGACTGTTACCACAGTGAAGTGTGAACCACCTCCTCCTCGCTCCTGCCATCGTGTCCCTTAAATGGTTGCATTTTCCTCTCTGTCGCTTATGTGTCATGAAAGAGGTTAGTGGCACTGCAGCTGCTTTCACTGTTTGTTTGTTAGCTGAGCATCTGGTGTGCCAAAGCTCTGCGCTTCAGAAACAGTTTCGCCGCGTTCCAAATCGCATACTTTTTTTCTTTTTTTCTTTTCACTACGTACTGCAGCCGCCGTTACACGAAGAACGTATTGTTGCATGCAGTGTGCGTACAGTTGGGACAATTCGTCATAGCGTTGCGCCTTGAACTTTGACCCTCTTGCTCATACATCCGTCGCAGTCCGTAGCGCGAGCTGTCAGTGCGCTGTCGTATCTTCCGCTGCAGAGGATTGTGGGTCAGAACAGCCAGAATAAGCATGCTGGCTTGTATACTGCAAAATGCGACTGGATGCAGTAGGACATCCTGGAATTTTTTGGCAAACTTTATTTCACATACTTGCTGTGTCTCAATGTAAGTACACTTACATATAGTACACTGTGTACTCACTTGTGTAGTGCATACATTTCGACTGGGTGGTGTTGTCTCAAATTGTGCACAGCCATTATGCACTGACTGGAATTCTTCTTCTTCTTCTTCTTCTTCTTCTTCTTCTGCTTCTTCTTCTTCTTCTTCTGCTTCTTCTGCTTCTTCTTCTTCTTCTGCTTCTGCTTCTTCTTCTTCATCTTCTTCTGCTTCTTCTTCTTCTTCTTCTTCTTCTTCTTC
>JAOVVB010101252.1:0-13048 GCA_028570985.1 Heterobranchus longifilis | reverse complement strand
GATTCTTGGAGTCACTGAGTACACACACACACAGGCACGCACGCACACACGCACACACACACACACACACACACAAACAAACACAGGGGTTAGGCCTATGGTGGAGGAATGACAAGCAGCACATGGGAACCTTGTCTGTTGCATAAAGGGAGTGTTGTCACATTGTGCTGTAGCACTGCAGCCCGGCTCAGGTCATCTTACCGCTGCTACTAAAGTTGTCACAGTTCCAGAATTTTAAACTGCGATACAATACTACTAGTACCACTAGTAAAAAAAAATAAATAATACTCTACACCTCATTCAATACCATGGCAAAAAGAAAAAAAAGTCCTTCCTTGGCACACAAAATTGGGTTTTTGTTTTTTCTTTAAAACAAATTAACAACCTGCACACAGTGCTGGTATAAGAACACAAACCAACACATAGGGCTGTGTAATATATTGATGTTCTATTATTTTGTAATATGAGACTAGATATCGTCAGGTTTTCATCAGACACGGAACTGCTGCGAAGCGCCCCATCGGAAAAGGGCTGTGTGTTTGTATGTGTCCGACTGTTCCGACAAAAGCACAGTCACAGGCTCGTCTGTGTCCCTCTCTGTTTAGACACAACGGACAAATATGTGGAATGTGAGTCATTAAAAAAGCACAATCACAAACAGTAGTGACACTAGGTTATTTCTAATAAATATAGTGGATGTCATCATGTAAAAATCAGAGGAACGTAAACTCCAGGAGAACAGCAGGGAGAATCACAAGGCTTGGCACACAGGCAGGGGATGCATATTTGATCATTTATTACAATCAGATAATTATTATATTTATATCATGTATAATGTGTGTTTTATATGGTTTATAATAGATTATCAGTGTGTTTTCATGCCAGATTTGCACATGCCACGCAGAAAAAAATAGACCAGACTGTTAGCTGTTCTATTATATATCCACATTACTGATGATCATACATCAAAAATCTCATTGTGTAAATATTTTGTGAAAGCACCAACATCATCGCAATATCGTTATCGAGGTATTTGCAAAAAAATACCCTACTTCTTCCCAGTTGTTTCTTCTGTACAGCCTTGGGTTGAAAATCTGATTGTAGATCTGCTTTTTTTTCTTTTTTTTTAGCTTGGGTACTTTCGATACTATCAAATGTGGATATCGGACAATTTTAAACACGTGGTTCTGAAGAAGCGTCGATACTTTTTTGTCCTGCTTTCGTGACCCCTGACTCGTCACCAGCGTGCGTTTGATCCTCCTACTCCTCAATTCCTACATTAGATCTCTAAAAAATAAAATTCCTGTGATAGTGTTCAGTGGTTCAGATTGAAACTGGAACACTGATTAGAAAGCCTAATGTATGGTTTGCACGTGAGGTGAAAGTAAAACTAGATTTGATCTACAGTGTGTGCGTAGCCTGAAGAAATATCTTTTTGGCAAGCTCAACCTGAGTGTTTGCATCGCACTCGTGTTTTGTTCTCTCTCCCGATGACCTTTGGCCTAGTAGTTTCTGTTGCCAGACTGTAACTAGTCGACAGGCCAAACTCCTTTTTCTAGATATGAGTGCGCCGCTGAACACCTATTGTTAGCCTGTTAGCCATTGTTGTGAGCAGTGCAGTGTGTGCAGTTGCTCAAACAGAACACATGCTCCACTCAGTCCCAGTTCTCCTATCTTCTGTCAAGTGCTGCTTTCTTTCTGTTTCCGTTCTTTTTCTCTCATCGCTCCTTTCGTTTTCTTTCTTTTGTTTTTCATTCTCCTTCCTATATTCAAGTCTTGGCAAATGCTTGACTTTAACCGTTATGTTTTCAAGGTCAGGAATGTGCTCGAATGAGAATGTACTCCTTGAAAAATGCTTGATTTTCAACATAATCTGGTGTTTCATCGACACAAACCAAAAATCTTTTTAAGATTTGATATTAAAACGATCCCGTCATCGTATTTGTTTGTCTCCTGCAACGATGAGTAAATAATAACTATTTTTATAATAGATTAATCGTTAGTCATTTTTCATGCAGCAAAATGTCAGAAAATGCTGTTTTAAGCCTCTTAAATATGGAGATTTCCTGCTTAAACTGAATATCTTTGGGTTTTGGACAAAACAAGACATTTAAAGACATCACCTTGGACTTTGAAGAATTGATTTTTTTTTTTTTTAACCATTTTCTGACATTTTATAGACCAAACGATTAATTGATTAATTAAGAAAATAATCTGCAGATGAATCCATAATGAAAATAATCATTAGTTGCAGCCCTAGCCTCCTGGCATCTCACACCAGACCTAACCCAGCATTAAATAACCCAATAATAATACTTCTTACAGTAATAATATAGTAAACATTTTTGATTTGATGATAAAGGCTTGGAGAGTCTTGAAATCTTGAGGTACTTTGAAAGTTCTTGAATTTCACACTTGAACCTTGTATATTATACAGTGTGATAATACACATGAAAACAGAGCACAGCCTGGCTAATGATCAACCGAGTCCCTCGTGAGCACAAATCCAACCATGTCCCCGTGTGCATATAATATTAACTCACGCAGACATAAACAGACTCAGCTGCTGGAAGCTGGGTGAGGTCGAGAGTGAGGGGTCATGGGTGAGGAGGAGGAGGAGGAGGAGGAGGAAGAGGGGGACAGCCACTTGAAACATTCAGCAGCACCTGTCAACCTCCTTTATTTAGTTTGGGAAAGAAACATCTAGTTCTGACATCCAGCCACTCCCATAAAAACACCTGACTGTCACCTCCTGTTGGTGAGCTATGTGGTGGGATAATAAAAACGGAGTTGCTCGTCTGGTTTCGATATGACGCGATTGTTTTGATTCAGTGACAGTAACTAGTGCAAAACCTCTGTTATCTACTGATACACGTGTAAATGAATGGCAGGATGTTTGCAAACAGATAAATGAAGTCCTGTTGTTTAGTGTTTTCACCTCCTTACAATCACTATCTGAAGTTCAGCATTGGGTGTCTCTGAAATATTTAGAAGTGTTTGTAGCATTTATTGAAGTTAGGCATGGGATGATATGGAAATTTCATGTCACGATTATCCTAATTGCGATTCACAATATTATCCCAATAATCAATTAAATGGGTTTAAAACTCTTAAAACGGCACTAAAACACACTGGAATCACTTTACCTTACATTCTGCTTTGTTGTGACTTTTCTCAAAACATTACGACTTTTTTCTCAAAACATTACGACTTTTTTCTCAAAACGTTACAACTTTTTCTCTCAAAGCATTATGATTCTTTTCTCAAAACGTTACAACTTTTTCTCTCAAAGCATTATGATTCTTTTCTCGAAACATTAAGACTTTTTTTTTCTTGAAACATGTTGACTTTTTTCTTGAAACAGTACAACTTTTTTCTCGAAATGTGACTTTTTTTCTCAAACCGTTGTGACTTTTTCTCATAAAATTGTGACTTATTTTCTCAAACTATTGATAAATAGCACTACAGGTAAGGAAAAAATATGTATTTTTGATTGTGGGGTGAACAGTCCCTTAAAGGTTTAAGGCTTTAAAGCGGCTACAATCGAGTTTTTGATGATAACAGTGTATCAAATAACGATGAATCTACAGAGAATTATCATGAATCTGCAGCTCCCCTTGGCTTTACAGAGCAAGTTTCAGCTCATTGTTGAGCATTGCTTTTTTATTGTTGATTCAGATTCATGCAAAGCAGGCATATGCTGGTTTGCCTGGCATTGTTTACATTTATTTTCTTATTTTGTTTTTAAATAGATCTCAAATTCAATTTCAAGTATCATTAAAAACATCAAAATATTTCATTTTGCACATGCAATTAAGCACTTATTATATTTATATCTAATTGCTCGTTGTTCTTGTTATGGTTAACACGGTTGTCATAGCTACTTGTTATTAGATCATGGTTGCATTGGGATCCAACTGCAGAGCTGCAGCTTCAAAACAAAAAAAGCAATGCTAGGCTACACACACACCAAAGAAAACACTCCCTTTTTAAACATTTAACAGGCAGAATCATGTACAGTTAATTCAGCAATGTTTTATTCAACCTCTCCTTTATTCCATCTTTCCCTCTGGCTTCCCCCCATTGGGCTTTCTGTTACTTTCACCTATTTCTTTCACTTCTTTCTTTTATTAACTTAAATCCGTTGTGCCCTTCTCCATTTAGCCCTCATTTCCACAATCCTCACAGGGCATCAGTCACAATTACATTAATGACTGTATGGTAACAGTAGCATTGGACTGCAGTCACATCTGTATCCCTTTTTGTACGATCCATAAAAAGTTTATTTTGTTGCGTCTTTGTTTGTGGTTTATTGAGCTTTTTCACTGCCAGATTACAAGTAAATCAGGCATTGGATGCCAGTAATTGAATGCCACATGGACTCACAAGTTGCTTGTTTACGAGAGTCTTGGTAAACTGTCATCTGTTGAGGTTACATATTTGGGAAGCATGTTGTCAAAACATCTAATTCCATTTCCCGTAATCGTAGCTAAACATGATGGACTTGTCTGTGCTCTTTGCAAGTAATTTGATATATTGAGGAGGCGTCATATCGTCAGGACGCCAGGTTTAACCTCAATTTGTCTTGTTAATTTTGGCTTGGCCAACATTCATCGTCTTTTGCCCATAAAACATTGCTTTGAGGGGTTTATGTCAGTTGTCAGGTATAACACGCACTGTATTTCATCAGTGTCTGCAGGGGAGCAGAGACCTGCATTGTCACTGTTGCCAGGTTTGAATGGCATTGTTCTCACAAACAAAACCAAACAAAAGGAGTGAATATTTCAGAATGCATATAGACATGCATGACGTGAATGCACCCAAGACTAGTCCAGACCTGATGCGTAAGCATCCTCCCACACATCCAGCACTTACCACCAGGTGCAGTCATCAGTTTGTATCTTCTGTCTATATCTTGCTACTTTTTTTTTTTCCCTCAACCTTAATTGATTTAGATATGTTCTTTTACAGTAGCTTTACACCCATTAGTAGTCCTTTAGTGTATCGCAGTTTCAGTGGAGCAGTTGGATTAAGTGTCTTTTTGACTTTGTCTTATGAGGCCAGATCCAATAACACTGCTGAAAGACAAGCAGTGAGACCCAACAACATTGAGTAAAATGCTCCCAAAGTTGAGGCTCGTGACGTGGCCGGTCATTAGGCGTTTTTTCGGACCAGAGGAACTTTTTCATAGTTCAAAGAACCTCCCTTTTTATTGTGTCCGCACCGCAAGAGCTAGGAACGATTGTAGTTCTTAGAACGCCGTTTTGAGGGACTTTCTTTTAGCTAGGTACTCACCCAGCACAAGAAGAACCGCAAGAAGAACACTTAAGAGTGGTCCAGAGACGTAAGCGTACGATTGGTCGAACACAGTCAGTGCAGCACCGGCAAACGGCATTTTTAAATACCTGTTAGCCGTGTAAACAACAGGCAACACAAAACACAAACAACAGCTCGTAACAAAAGGAAGAAAACACGGACAAATGGATCGACAGTGTAGTCCAGGCTTTATTGAACATATATGCGATGGGGGGAAATACGACGCGATTTTTGACTTCGAAAAACCGGTGCGGTGTGGTGCGAATGCAAACAGAAAAAAAGCCCTTGAAGGTATGTAGTTAGCGGGGGAGCTCCCCAGTGGGCGGTTCCTATGGGAGTCCCCAGAACTATTTGGTCCAAAAACACCTAATGTGTAGACGAGGAGAGGAATGCTGTGAATGTACAACATAATGTGGAGCTGTGACTCCAGGCTATTATCCTACACATTTCTCTCTGATGATAGAACAAATAATGTGCCTCATCATTAGCATAGATTATATTAAATGGCAAACAAAAAACGGAATTTCTCTAACCATGCAATGCTTTGGGGTCCACCAGATGACCAAATAAAGAGTTGTGCATGCCTGGTGGCTCAGCCACAGCAGCAGCCAAGCCATCAATGCAGACACCTCGTCTTGTTTTTGCAGTTGCAGACCATGTGTTATTTTGCAAATTCACAGACTTGGTGTAGTGAAGAAACATTTCCTGACAGTCACACTGACCAGTCACTTTCGGCATGTTGTTTTGAATAATACCCGAACTCCAGATATCAAATTTCATCATTTTCTTATCTTAAAGAGTTTGGCAACTGGCTTAAAACAAGTCCACAAATTGATACACACACACACACACAACTTTGTTATTGGTGTAAGAGAGACGAGTTTGCATGTAGTCAGATTCATGGTGAAGAGTATTCTTTCAGCAATAAAGCAGTACATCCTGCTGACAGTCAGTTTGTTCAGATACTATATGTATACATTATTCTGAACAGTTACAATTAGTAGTTACCTCATTCAAAAATAACTCAGTTATTTACACCAAAAAGTAATGCGTTACTGTGATAAGTAATGTTTTAGTTACTTTTTAACTTGAGTTTACCTGAATGCACCACAAATTAACAAGGGGCAACTGAACACTGTTAGCGGTAAGCTAACTGTTAGCTGTATCTTTACGCTGCACGTTCTGCTGTTTTAATCCTTTTCTTTTGTCATTATCACACTGCTGACATCGCTGCCCTGACGAAAGGCGAGCGTCACATTACCGTAAAGTGGTATCGGAGTAGTTTTACAAGTACATGAGCACAGTATAGGACGCGCATCCCAACCCTAACTAACGCGGTAACGAACCTTTCAGTAACGGTAATTTAGTTACTCAATTTAAAAAATAATGCGTTAGAGTACTAGTTACTGCCGAATGTAACAGAGTTACTGTGACTGTTAGTCCCAACACTGTGCTTCACCGTGATTCTCGTGTCTCACAGATCTCTCAGCACAGTTTGCTGCAAGTGCTGACGTACAGTGTGTGAAGCCACAGACTTCACACAGGGAGATGGAGACAGGAGGTGGGAAGTGCGAGAAAGATAGAGAAGGGAGAGAAAACAGACATGTTATAGGTTCATACTAATGTTCATAGCAGAGGGAATGATGGAGAAAAAGAAGTTTCCATCACAAGTATTGTTTAGCAAATTGTGATGAATAGAACTAAGAATCTTGTACAACAATATCAGATCAAATTTGCCCCAATTTGTCAAAAACAAGTAAAGCAAAGAGACAAATTAAGTATTAATGAAAGTTTTACCAGATTTGCCTTTGACATTGTGAAATATTAATAAACTAGAAGTGCACTCAGAGAGCGCAGACCTCCGCCATGGCCATGCCCTATCTCGCAATTCTGGGCCGATATCGATAGCGATGTTTAAAATAGCAATTTGAGCGATAGCTGATGCCGATACTGGTGTTTTTATGTTGTTATTTATTTTGTTTTTGCTATTTGTTCCCCCCTTTTTGCCAGGGAAACAAAGAAAGTAACTGGACTATTTTAAAGGCATTCAACATTTCACAATCTTCAAAGTTCAATCATACAAAGAACTTTTAATATAACCCTCTTTCACATGAAAAAGATTACCGAAAAGATACCGATGTTCGGCCAATATATCGGTGCATCCTTGATATATTGCTGTGGGTATAAAGGAATTCTGTAAGCGCAGTTGCATTTATAGTAACAATTTAAATGTGATGATAAAGACTTTGAGAGTCTGGAGATTTTTGGTTTTGGTACATTGAAAGTGCTTGAATTTTACATTTAAAAAGCTGTACGGACTATGTAACCTCATTGGCGGAGGCAATTAAAACAGTAACACTAATGTCAGAAATTAGCTGGAACTTGACAACAATAACTTGCTCAGTATTACTTGAATTTGACACGTTTGGTCAAAAAGGATTTGCTTTAATCAAGTTCACGGAAACACGCAGACCACATGTAATTTTTTTTTGCAAAATGTGTCTTAGAATTCCTGCGACAGCTGGACGGAAAACGGAGAGATTAAAGTGAGATGAATAAGAATGCGAGTGTGTGTTGCGGGTTAGAAGCACTGAGGTAAACGTCACACGGAGGAGGTCAGTCGGGGTCACGAGACCCTGTGCACAAGTATGCAAGAGGATTGAAAAGCTTCTCTTTTCAGCCTGGCACATACTCACACTTGATGTTTCTGAGGAATGTGGTCGGTTGGACTGGAAATAGCTCCAGCTCAACTGTGTTTGTGGACAAACACACACACACACACACACACACACACACGTATGTACACAAACGGAGGAGTGTTTAAGGTTTGCGGGCCAGGCATGTTTAGAGTGGTCGCTGCCTGTCAGCCTTGCGTTCTTCATGCTGGGTTCGGCAAACAGACTTGAAGAGAGGTTGGACAGGGCCGGGCCGCTGTGACCACAGAGCCCGTCCCGTCAACAGGAGATTCTCTCCTGCTTCCTCATAACAACAGTCGCCATGGCAACCCCTCTCCGTTGGCTCTGTTTTGAACACAAACTCGCTCTCGCTGTCTGTTGTCTCTCCATCTGTATATCTTGCATAAATGGCTAGGCATCCTTCGCTGTAACACACTTTCTGTTGTATGTGCTGCCACACGCACGCACATGCACACACACGCACACACACACACACAGTCTGTCACATTGAAGGTCCTCGACAACAGCAGCTTTTAACATCTGCTTGTGTTTCTCAACATACAGTTTTTAGTCTTTCTCATAGCAGCACATAGCAGTACATTTCTGTGCTGCTCTGAGTGGGAGTTGATCTTCTCTTTTGTTATTTTTGATTACTTTTTTTTTTGCTAACAAAACCTACAGACAGCCATTTGTTTGGGTTAACTGAGCTGACTCTTCTCAAATTACAACTCATAGTGTTTTGGAGACAATTAGCTGTCTCGCAGTAACCTCAATTTGAAAACAAGACCAGACCTCTCACATTGTCTCTTAACAGTACTGAACTTGCATGCACCCACAGAATAAACAGTAGTTACATACAGAAGTATGCTTTGTTTTTCTTTCATGCTGTATATTTAGCCAATACAGTATTTGCACACAGATAATTCACAGCTGATTGTCCATGAAGGTTGCATGCACAGTTTTATAGTTTTTATCGATTTATTTCTGTGCCAGATGTTTGGCAATTTGGCAAGATGCGATATGTACATAAACGGTACGAGTAGTGTGGTGTGACAGGGTCAGAGCAGTCCGTATAGCTTCTGACGATACATCTAACTGTCGCTGATCCGAGTTTGTAGCTCGCTGACGAGGCTTAGCTGATGCCTGTTGCTAGAAAGCAGAGGGTGACGACAAGCCGCTCTGCTGAACTCACTGTGTGCGTTTTGGTTTATAATCAGCCGGCTAATCCGACAGAGCAGATCATCAAACATCCTGGTGGACATTCCAAAATACCGGTGGTGTTTCTCATCATCAATTTCTCGCATTGACAGAACGAGAGAAACGTGCCGCATTCCAAATCGCATACTTACATACTTTTAGTATGTACTGCAGTGCATGCAGTATGCAATACTTTGTCATAACATTGCACCTTGAAATTTGACCCTCTTTGCTCATATATGCTGCACAGAGGATTGTGGGTCAGAACAGCCAGAAAAGCATGCTGGCTTGCATACTGCAAAATGCCACCGGATGCAGGAGGACATCCTGGTATTTTTGGCATACTGCATTTGACAGACTATGCTTTGGAGAATCTTTTCCTGGCATATATATAATATGGTAGTATGGATATTGGAGCACACCCATACTCACCATTGTCATGACATGCTTGATTTAGGGGCATACATGCCATCTACGATGGCGCCCCTGTCCCTTTTTCTGCCGTGATCTCAGAATTTACCATATAGTGACCTCCTCGTGTGTCGCCATGTTTATTGTTTACATTATGCAAATGCAGAAGTTCAATACGGTCTGGGGTAGTAACAAGTTGGAACAATAGAGCTGCAACGATTAGTCGACTAATCGATTTTTCGATCAACAGAAAAATAATCGTCAACTATTTTGATAATCGATTAATCGAGTCATTTTTCATGCAAAAATGGCAGAACATGCTATTTTCATCCTCAAATATGGAGATTTCCTGTTTTTCTCTGATTTATATCATAATAAGCGGAATATCTGTGGGTTTTAAATTGACAAAATAAGATATTTAAAGATGTCACCTTGGACTTTGAGAAAGTTGGATGGACATTTTTCACTATTTTCTTATATTTTATAGACCAAATGATTAATTGAGAAAATAAATGGCAGATTAATCGCGAATGATTGTTAGTTGCAGCCCTGGTGAACAATTCTGTTGACGACGCAGCCGCTTTTCTACATGAACGCTGTTAAAAAGCACGTACATCTCCGGCCTTAACGTCTGTATGTATGTACATGTGCACATGTGCACACAGGTAGTGATTTTCTGAAATGTCAACCCTCTCGTCGCAGCCCACGTGCCCGTCAGTTGTCCAACAGACAATTGGATTTGAACCTCAGTCTGCACGCACCGGTCTCAGCAGCTCTTGCAGTATTTTTCTGTCATTGCCAGAGTGCAGCGAGAGTTAATCTGCTACTAGGCTGCTTAATACGCACAAAGGGAAAACACACAGTAACCTGCTTCCTCAGTATGCTGCTGCACCAGAGCAACGGTTTTAATCTCCGTGCAGGAAACCATCATGTGGAGTTTTTTTTTTACCTCTGATGCTGTTTTCTCTGCTGTGACGATACACAGGTCGTGTGCTTTTAACACGGTACTCTAAACGTGACGCTTGCGATTTGCAATAACGACACATGGCGTTTCTTTGTATGTATGCGGATCATTGTGAACTACATGCTGACAGATCTGGGGTTCGTTGAAGCTTTTATCAGTGAGAAAGTGTCTGATAAGCAGTCAGATCCAGCCCGGCAGAGCGGCTGTGTCTTTGGACCAGATCCTCTCCCCCCCCCCCCGTGGGTCGATACCGTCTGCGTCTCCGACTCTGTCCAAGGTCCCCTGCAAAGACAGACACACACACAGAGGTGTATTGTGTTATTTAATGAGTGGAGGAGTGTGAGGTGGGCCGTTGTGAGACGCAAACATGGTGTTTGAAGTCGGTTTTGCAGTCAGCCTCCCTCTCCCATCTTTCCTGTTTTAGGCTACATCCGCACTAATACGTTTTAAAGACGGAAATATACTTGCTGCTTGGCCATCCGTTTGCGTAGACGTCCTGCCGCGTTAATTTCGGAGCACGTACGCAATGAACTGACAAGACGGACGCAGAATACGCGAGGCAGCATCATGCGTTACAGGCGTATTTTAAAAGCAAGTATATGTTTACACCTCGCATCCACACTACTCCGGCGTTTCCAAACCCCTAAAACAGAGATGTTTGGAAAACGCTGCAGACCCCATTTGAGTTTGAAAACTCCAGGGTTGCGTTTTTAGTCTGGACAGGTGCGAACTGAGACTTTTGGAAACGACGACGTAGACACCCACATGTTTAGTTTAGTTTAGTTTTTTACATTTATGTACATCAGGGACAATGTACAAAAAACATGAATCTGAAAAAGAAAGGAGATGCTTTGCACCAGATTTAGCTACTACGCTCAAAATAACAATGCTGTACGGACAATGACACCATCTGTGTTTAAAATGGTTCCCTATAAGCCCTCGATTTCACTGTCTGCATTCATTCAAGGCCTTCTTCCTACAAGACCAGTAAAACCTGCATACTTCTTAATACTACCGGGTGTTTTACTCTGCCTTTATGTAGCACTGAAATCGGGGTTTCCTAGTTTATGTGGTAGCAGGCTGCTAGCTATAGCCTGTTGCTAACAGCTAACACCAACACACTGGGAGCCACAGGAAAACAAAAGCCAGCCAGAAGCTAACGTTTGTTACCTGTCTGGTCCTGGCTTCCTTTTAGCACCCATGGTGAAGTATTCAGCAGAGGCATGCTTCTTTCTTCTCTCTTATTTCCAAAGTGGTGGTGATCGTTTGTAGAAACAAACGCAGTGTACGCCCCGACCACTTTGAAACGCTCGGGGCGGAAAAGTGCGAAAAGTTGAAAAGTAGCCTCTCTTTTTAAATATGAAGCAAAAGCCAAAAAAAAAAAATATGTCCAAGTGAAATGTATAGTCTCTTAGCAGACTGCAGGTGTTATATTTAAACCTGCTCATCTGCGTACAAGTTTATAGATGAGTAAGTCAGATGTAAAGGTCTCGGTGGACAATCTGAAAGGTCATGTGTCAGCAGTTTCCATTCCGGGCCAGTAAGCACGGCGGCAGGAGGCCTCGTCTATTGTTTTCTACCTGAGTACCAGACACACGGACCCTTAACTGATCACGAGGTTTAAGAAACCCAACCAGCAGCTTCCACCGCTGCTCGCCAAGAACAGGAAGGATCACAGAGGTCACTACAGCATTCCAGGGTGTCTCTTTACCGCAGGAAACAGCCTCAGAGACATGAGCCAGCGTTTCCTGTCAGAGTGCACAGTGGACACACTCACCTTTCATAACAGCGTGCCACTCTGAGAACCTCGAACTCGGCCTGGCCCGTACCGGCCTGGCCCCACACAGTGTGTATTCGCGGGACTAACCTGCAAGCCGCAGCACTTTTAGGGGGCAAAGTGGTCCGATTACACCCCACCCCCCCCTCCCCCCAAGGGAGGAATGGTGCTACTGTCACGCTGTTGTTTTTCTGAAGGATGCTTGTGTGCGCCAAGGCTGCGCGTCACAATCTGAACATCCTGGGTGAGGGAGCCAAGGGTAGATTAGATACCAAGGGTCAGCCCGAGTTCTGGCTGTTGTTTTCCAGCTTTTTCAACACGTTCACATTTTTTTGTCCAGTACTCATGTGTGACTACAGCTGCTGTTCCCCATAGTTGATTCATGGAGCCTATGACTCCCAATTCCAGAAAATGACCCCCCTTAAACAAACAACCTAGCATTTAACCTGAATCTGTGAAAATGTGATCTGAACATTGTTGCAATGTAGAAAAAAAAACATTTCGAAGATGCTCTGGAAAATTTAAAGGTATAACAATCGTAATCGGTCGTTTTGGTCTTAGTCGACTTAGACGATTAGTCGTTTTTTTATGCCTCTTTCATGCTGAATGCCTTATTTCCAAGAAACTTAAGATCACATCTCTGGTAAACACAAGATTTAAAGTGGTGCTTTTGCATGATTCTTTGCGGAGAAACTCAGTTTTACAGAT
>JAOVVB010101241.1:0-13048 GCA_028570985.1 Heterobranchus longifilis | reverse complement strand
GATATTTTTGTTTTCTAAACATTTTACCATTTTTTTTAACCTTCTTTTTACCTTATTTGAATCCCAACTGGGAATCGATAAGCAGAATCAGCCGATAGCTGATGTATTTGGTCGTGGCTAGAAGGTAACCCTAGATTTGCAAGATAAGGTAAGGTTTAAGCATTAACCTCGAATGGTATGGTTAGGGTTAGATCGTTGAGAAATGAGTCTCGCGATAGTTTTTGCCAATTTTTGCCGGTTCTCGTAAATCTAGGGTTACTTTCTAGACATTACCGATGTATCCGTCCAATCGCCCAACCCTACCAAATACCTCAATATCAATATTGCGACCGTATTGTAGGGTTGAAATATTTACACAATGAGATTTTTCATCAGTAATGTGGATATAATGAGTGGGTAACAGCTAGAACAGTCTGGTTCATCACTGCCTTTAAAACCAGGAAAAGGCAACATTTATGCCATATTACACTATCCAAAATCTAAGATGATATCTATATCGATATAATATTGATATATTACCCAGCCCTTGTTAAAACCTGCATCACATTGCATACAGGCAGTGAAATGCTGTAGAAGTGACAGTGATGTGTACCCTAGAGGGCTAAAAAATTGCTCACTTTCAACCAAATTTAGCATAGTTTTAACCTAGACCCAGACATCTTTTAACCTGCCAATCATCACAGATTTCTGGGTTTCCCCTTACTCCCATTTGAATCCAGCAGCTTTGATTATGCAAGAAACCTTACACATTTACCCCATTTAAGAAGTAAAATTATTATGTCTTACATTACTTACTTACTTACTTACTTACATGCTGTGTGACACCAATAACAATGAATAGATTTTTTTTCTCGAGCTTGCAGCTCTGTGTCAGTGCCAGACTGACTGCTGTGAACAAACACAGCAGTCAGTCTTAATATGGGAGCAATGGCATCAGGGACAAAAGACTGCATTTTAATAGAAGCGTGGAAGTAGAGCCAAAGGCAACATGGACACATTTATTCACTTCATTATATGCAGTCATACTGCTGATATGTTTACCTGAAACATTCATTTGGAAAATGTGGAAAGAAAACACAATTTCCCTCAGTAGGGTATTCATGTCAGGATTGAAAACCCTTTTTTTTTTTAAAGCTGGTGTGATATTACTGTCATTATTAACCATAGCACTTGCTTTAAACCTGAAAGACATAGATGCTTCTTCTTCACAGATGTTCTTTCACAGAACTCAATTGCGTAATGGCAATTTCACTACGAAGATCTTTGTGGCTTTTGAAAGCGGGATCGGTTCTGACACAATTACCTTACCGTTCTGAAATATCACAATTTCACACTACAGACCATGAAACAGCCTTATCACACCAGCCAGCCCTCGCCTCTGCCGCCGTTAGGTGTGCACTGCTCTCCCCTGTCTCATTCACAGTCCAAGTTTTTATTCAATTTTTCTTTTGACTTCAAATGTATTGACCTTAATAGAAACTATCTACATTTGATGTATCATATTTTCTCTATTGTGTGTCCTGAGTTCTTGCTCTTGCAGCCTCCGTCTCTGTCAGGAAGCCCTCAGTGTATTTTTTTTTTTATTGACCTGCAGTGAACCAGTGCTGCCTCTTCTCTGAGTTATTGAACAAGGAGAGAAGGGAAAAAAAAAAAACAGTGGACATGCCTCCTTGTGGTTTTTGCACTGAATTCTGCTTGTTCACGCATTTTATTGGAGAAAACTATCAAGCAGCCTGCCTACAATTTAATAAACGGGTTTTATGTCTGTGAATAATTTGTAATCCTGTGGGATGTTTAGTCATTCTTTTTATACCCACGTTACAGAGCCCTATTTCTTCTCAATGGCACATCTGCTAACTGCATCTGTGCAGCGGGTGCCATGACTGGAAACCAGGTGTGCTGCCGAATAAGACCCACGTATTACACACAGACTTGTCATTTCTCAGGAAGAACGCTCATCCCCCCCTCACTGATGACCGGAGACTCTTTCAGACATGCTCCGCTGCAGCCTGTCCTCCGGAGGAAAACCACAGCAGCTGACGTTCGTTCCTGCTCTGTAATACGACCCATATGAGCGTTTTACTGAAGAAGCACCCCTAGCGGTCGGAATAATTACGGCAATTATGGCGGCGAAAAGCCGGAAGTAATGTTACAGGAAACAGGGGTTCGTGAAAGTTTTTTTAAGTGACCGTAACAACCGGAATTACGTGACGTTCTGCGGCATGTGACGCAGATGCACGGGAGTGATTTAATGTCTCAAATATACTGATTTGAACCCAAAGCACGACCCTTTTTCTAACACTGCCAAGTTGTTTTGTTGCCTAAACCTAAATCTACCACCACAACATCCATTTAACAATAACAGCATGTTTAAAACCACAAAATGTTTAGGTATTAGGGCAAAAGCGCTCATATGGGACGCAGTTTCTCGCTGTGGGACCGCTAGGGGCGATATTGTAGTAAAAGGCTCATATGAGTCGTATTAGAGTAGGAAAAAACGACATATATGGTCGTATGGTTTGGAGGACTTGTTGTTCTGCAACATGTTGGCTTGTTTTTACAAAAAGGAGTCTGATGCATATATTCACCATTTCAGTGTTTTTTATTTCTTTTTTTTCTCAAGGCTGTCTTTATCAAACTCCAGCAAAGACGGCCTTGTCTAAAAGGCTGACAAAAGCTTGTCAAATGCCAGTCCAACCTTCTATCCATTTGTTTATTATACATTTGTTGCGAGTGTGCTCCTTTCACCATTTTCACATTGTTCTTGAAGGCAACATTTTCTACATGCCTCAACTATAAATAAAAGCATTCACAATGCCAGGGAAAGCTTGATAGCAATGTTCTTGGTAGATTTGACTGAAAGGAGATTTTTTTTAACACAAAGCATTTGTAGAAAGGACAGATTTCTTAATACCATACAAGCATCGTGCAAAATAGTGTCGGTAGGGAACACGTTTCGGTGCAACACCTCCACAAAAATGATGTAAACATTATTCTTTGTAGATATTTACTATCATTCACTGAAAGAACAGAGCAGGCCTGCTTTATTGCACGATCCAAATCTTCAAAACTTGTCATTTTCAGCGTGTATGTTAATAAATCGGAGGCTGTTGTCGTTGTTGACTTGCTGTCTCCGCAAAAACTGCACAGAGACAGGAAGTAAGGCTTTATCCAGGCACTGGAGCCACACTAGCTGTAGGCCTACTCTTATGTTTATGTCTCGGTACAAAAATGACTCGAAAGCCCAAGTATTTCTTCCAGTCCCCCCACCATCCTGTATCACGTGACTCAGTTGGGGAAAAACGAGTGCCAAAGAGTAAATGATAGCTTTGTGAACTCGCTGTTGAGTTAGTGTGTCTCCTATGTGTGGGTGAGAACGCGTAAGTGTGTGTGACGCTCACATTTCGACACTGCTTTTCTTTTTAAAAATAAACGTTGAAGTGATTATGCTCCCTGCGGATTGCTTACTTTGTGGAACTGGGGTTTTTTTTACTCACATTTACGGGAAGAAAAAAAATTAATCATTGCTGTGATCTGTAAAATCTTTGAAGACGGGAGTGTGTGGCAAACCCAAGTGGGTGGCATGGAAAAGGAGTCAAAGGAGGGGACATCCTTCCTCTTTTACTGTTTCACTGACCCTTGGCCAGATCTTTTTCTGGCCGTGATGTGTGTGAGTGTGTGTTTGTGTTGGCAGCTGCGTATCCTTCATGCGGGATCCTGCTGCTGATGTCACATTCCTGCCTGTTAAGGCTACACGGAGTGCATCACACACACTTATGCACGTCACACGCCAGTCCTCCAGGAAATGTGTGTTTCCTTTTTACGATTCTCCCTCTGTTTCCCATTAGAAGCACAAAGGAGAATGTCATCCACTCTTGTGCTGCCAGACTGAAATTTTCTCTCCACGTTTCAGTGAATCAGTGAGCGCCACAGTGACTCAGAGAAGAAGGTGAAGTTCTTTTCCGAGCATTTTTAATCTAATCATGGGCTTTTTTGAGGGCATTTTGGGGCTAAAGCAGCTAAGACTGTTTACAGCCTTCGTCACACTTTGTGTCTCTAAGTGGAAATGATATAAAACAACAAGACAGATCTGGACAGTACATGCCTCACTGTAAACTCGGCTTCATTTACATGCATGATCCCCTCAAATGTTTTCGTACCGGTGTCCTTGTACCAGTCGCACGGACGCACAAGTGGTTCCATTCTGAGAAAGTGGCTTCACGTGTGCATGACAATACATGCAACATCGAGGCTGCGTGTCCGAAACTCCCGGACGGGTGAACTGGGACTCGGTCGCCTGCTCGTTGGTTACCGGTTAATGATCGGTTAGCGAGGGTCGGCTATCGGTCAGGAAAAAATTAATTAATTAGCGTCCCTGGTAGGCTTGCCGCGGTATTCAGTGTTACACGGTGTTACACCAATTACATTACTTGCCCACCGCCCCCATTACTTGCTTTTTTAAATAGAAATAAAATGCATTTAGTTCATTTTTGCATATCAGCTCCCACCTTGTGTCTGCTAGAGTCAGATTTAACTTTCACTTTCACTTCACCACGAAGGATCCCATCATAATGGTTAAAAACAATGATGTTACACACACACCCAGAGAATAAGTCTAACATACATATATTACATTTCTTGGCCTTTAAAGTGTTTAAAGTGCTAATGCCTCTCGATGTTTGATCTCAAGTTTTGTCGAAATCTGCTGTGAGATATCACTTGGGACACAAGAATAAACATTCTTGATGAAGCGGGTGTAAATCTTTACATTCCAGCTGAGCTCCTGAAAACATCTTAAAACCACAGTTTCAGGTAATGGATCAGTGAAACAGGTTCTAATACACTATAATTCAACATGTGACCTAATTGTAAACATTTCTTGTTTATGTTTGAAATACACGTTTCTGAACATCAAGTGAAAGTGAAAGCCAACTGTAAATTTAATAATACCATAATAATACCATAACAAAAGCAACCTGACACAGCTCTCACACATGCAACTTATTGTAGCCATACTCCCTCATTTCAGTTCACACATGCACACTTTTCAGTCACTGTTTTAACCACACACACAAATAAAAATCCAATACACAAACAAATAACATTTATATTGAATCACACTTCCTATGTCTATGAATATGTTTATCTGTATGATTTCAGCCTCTATTCACGCACACACGCTGCTTTGAGCTGACTGACAACAGAAAGCAACAGTTAGTTCAACACTCCTTGACCTTAAAGGTCTCTCTGATTAAGTTTTTTAGAGCTACAATACAGAAAATGTAGCCTCATCAGTTAATTCATTATGGCACAAGTGACAAGTAAACAAATGCATAGCAGTGAAAAAAGCTCTGTGCAATATGATAAAAGAAGAGAAGTTAGTTAGACTCATATAATTTGTAGCTTGCTACTGTACTTGCATCCATCTCTGCTGCCGCTTCCTCTATCTGGGCTCTTTTTTCACTGTGAGGCGATATGTCAGAGGCGTTTACAAACATTTCTCTATTTCCCCCCTTGAGCTTACAATATCTCATAGTTCAGTACATTGGGTCAGTGCCAGAGATCGAAAACATTTGCTGCAATCTGTGAGCTTGGCTGGAAGAGGAACAAATAAAAGTGGGGGGGGAAAAAACACCTCTTGCTTTATTCAACACCAAATTCTCTCTTTCTCTCGTCCTCCCTCATTCCACTTTAAAAGTCAGAGCTAACAAAAAGTGCTGATAACAGGCGCTCTCTCACCAGACTGTAGCTTTTCTAAATGGAGAATTAAACCTTGAGATAGACCTCTGACATTTAAAATGTAACCTTGTGGGAGGACAATGCCTTAACATTTATTTATAGTGAAGCCAAAGAAAAGATAATAGTTCTGCTAGATAACTCCACCGCTTGTTTCTCTGCAGAGAGGATAAAAAGGGGTGGCGCAGAGCGCAGATGATGATCTTTTCAATTATGCATATGTCATAAAGCGTGACAGATTAGGGCATTATTGAGCACCAAGGTTGATAGGTCTATCTGCATCTTGCAGGGAACAAAAAAATATTTTTCATTATTGAGAACAGTGACTGTGTAACTGTCTGGGTTTTAGCTGCTCTCACAGCCAAACACATTAGGTTATCATAATCATCAGTAATATAATCATTAAAATAATTTTTGACAATTGCCTAGATTAAAGGGAGCCATTGTAATTTAGAGAGCTCTCATTGGTGACAGAGGACCTGTGTCCACATAGCGTTTTTTTCTGAGGACGCCAGTCTTTTTTCAGAGCGCTCCGCCTTTTTTGTGCGGTCACTCCGAGATCTGAACTTTTCAGAAAGGCGCTCTGTCGTCATCAGCACTCCTTTTTAGGAAACTGCCACAACAAAGAGAGAAAAGCCTGTTGCTTGTTGTTATCTGTGTAATCAACCTTCTAGCTAGCTAGCTAATATTAATTTTGATGTCATAGAAACAGAACAGACACACAAGTGCTTTTTTTATGAGACGCTGGGATGAAGCACTCTCCAGCGCCCTGCCAGTGATTTTCTGCCAGAAAAAAATGCTATATGGACACAGGCCCTTATGGCAACACATACTGAGTTTGTGTGTGTGTGTGTGTGCGTGCGTGCGTGCGTGTGCACATATGTGGGTGAGTAGGTGAGAAAGAGAGTGGGTGAGAATGTGGTGAAGTGTTTGTGTGTGTGAGCTTGCATGTGTGTGAATGCATCTGCAAACATTGGTGTGTGCTCAGGAGATCGGGGTTGCGATCCCTCTGCCAACAGCTACTTATGACCGAAAGACACAACTACAGCCAAATACAGCCACCTGCCAAAGTATCCAACACACACACACAATTTAGCCACAAGACACATTTGAAATCAACGTGCAGATGAACACAGATTTATTAACGCACAGTCTCACAAACACGTCATGCCTCCATGCAGTCATTTCTGTACTGTACACACTCACAGCAGTATAAAACAACCTTGAAACTGGCAGGTAGCACCATCTTTCCATTAGCCAGTACACGGACAGACATGACACACAGGCAGCAGCGGTGACCCTCACAACAGAGGGCTTGGCTCCAAAGGCTGCGGGATACAGCTACTGTACACTGCATTCACACGACTACTGTACATTCTCTGTCATGTGACCTGTTAAAAATACCAACTACTAATGACTACAGCTGCTAAACTGCCAGATACAAAACATCTCACATAAATATTTGTAAGATTATATGGGTACTGTATAAGCTTGCCTTAGTGTAGGTCCCTCATATTTAAAATGACAGAGAATTTTCTGAAATTTGTCAGAGCAACAAACACCATTAGGAGCCTAAAAATCTAGCAGATTTTAATCAAAATGTCCCTAAAAAGCAAGCAGTTATTTGGCCAATATTCAGAATTGATGTTTCAACTTCAACATCTAATCAAGTGATATTTTTTGTGCTACAATCAGCACAACCTATAATCTGTGACCAACAGGACAACAGTGGAACAGAAATCAAGAGATACCATTATTCTCCTGCTCCTGCAAACCACTGTGGAGTCAACAGTGTACAGTATATTTAGGCAAATGCTGTGCCTCGTATAACCTGTCTCTTTGTTTTCCCTCATGTCCGCTTGTCCTGCAGCGACCCACACAAACATGTCCTTGAATATGCAGCTCAAGAAGACCGAACCCTCTGCCAGAGAAATGGCAGAGCATAACCTCAGAGTCTCTGCTTGTCTGTGTGTGTGTGTGTATAAACAGTAGGTAGTGCTGTGACAGATAGTCCTTGCTGGTAGAGATACACCACTGCATCAATGTAGCATAAATATTCATTAGTGACCTTGTCACCTTGTTACACACAAAAATATGTTCAGGCGTACAGTACACAGATATACACTCACATACCCTAGAAACTATATGTCACATTCAAGCATTAATTTAACCAGTACACGTTAAATATTACACCACTAATAATTGGTTTTGCACATGCATGTGATGTCACGTATAATCTATCATATATAAATATATACAGAAATATATATAGAGAGAGAAATATGATCCAGATTAATTGTTTGTCTCCATTTTCTGCTTTCTCTTTTTTTCTGAGTTGTAAGAAAAGCAGCCTCTACAGAGTTTGACAAACCAAAGAGCAGAACCAAAGGCGATCATTAAAGCAGCACCAGAGCTGTAAACACTGATAAGGTGTTTACTTGCTGCTACAATAGAAGATTGCTACAATGACACTGTGCTACTAGAGTGGTTAAATGCTCTACACAAATCTTTGGCCTCATTGTTACATTTTACAAGTGCCATAATGTATCATATAATATCTATGTAGATATAATGCAATATACATATTGAAGTGCTTAGCCTGCCTGACAACCCCATAGTATAAGAAAATACTAGAGGTCATTCAGTTTTGTTGTAATTGATGTTGATGAGACATTTACAACTGAGCAGAGTTCTTTTTTTCCTGTAAAATTACCAGAGATAAAGTAGCTTCGATACAGTGTTAATTCAGTTTAAAGAACATCAAGGCCAGGCTCTGAGAAACTGTGGGAAACTACACAACAGCAGCATATGGCCAGTGAAAAGCCTTGAAACACATAAAAACTAGATACTAATTTTTTTTTGGCCAAACATCTCCAGCCATTCCAACCTTCAGTGCCTGTGTGGTAAACAACAACTGCAGAGGCTTGTATTAAAGAATATAGTTGTTTTACATCTGCCCTATAAGAACACACACACACACTTCAACACAAAGCGACCGCTGAGCCAAGAGTAAGAAAAAAACAACTGCAGCAATATTTTTTTAAATCACTGGGTCGACAACTGATTTCAAAATCACATCATGAAAGAGAACGGTGAAGTAAGGTAATACAAGAAGCTGTGCTGAACCCCTGTTACAAACACAATAATGTTCTATTATGATGCACGAAAATTCAGACGGAGGGCAGGCAGTGAGGAAAGTGACTACATAACAGGGTTGGATTAACTTGCACGCAGCAGGTATCGTCAGAAAACTGAAACGCATATTGGATGTGATCCATACAAAATTAAGAAGCACGATTTTCCTCACAACTTTGTGGTTTTACCCGCTGTGGAGACGATCGTCATTACAAACTACCATTACCTCGTCCTCCCCCGTTACTACATGGCGAGCCAGATGAAAGCTTACTGTACAAGAGTGTAGCGGACTATAGTCTGGGCTGCTATGTAAACAGTGTCGGGATAAAGCCTTATACTTCCGCCGGGAGGAGACCTCGGCCGGAGGAAGTCCGTCCTCCCCTTCATGTGGTTCTCAAAGTCTCTTCGCTGCAGCCGGGGTGTCGCGCCGCCCAAGATGATTGTGATTGGTTTAAAGAAATACAAACAGACAAGGGAGTTTTTTCTTCTATACTGGAGTGAAAGCTATTGAATCCAGACCTCCCCCCCAGCACCACACAGCGCTGTGGAGATATGTCGAGCTACACAAGACTAGGCGGACTATAACTATTTTAGAACCACAGCAGTACTGAACGACTGCTGTTTTTGCCTGGGTGAGTAAATGTGCTGGAGAGTTACTGTCTTTTTATATTGCTATTTCAACTCCAATATCTACATGGATACACCGCTGCTGTCTGGTGAAACGCTGTTAAAAACCTGCGTTCTGGCTTAAAAACACAGGGGAGTTGTCACAGCATATTGTAAATGCATGGTAATACGAACTCAAGGCATGTTAAAGGTAAAGCTCAGCATTAGTTGACCCCCCCTCCTACAGACTGAAGACGGAGGTTTTTGATCTATATCTTCCGCCGTTTTTAAAAAATCTTAGACTCACCACTGCGTGTTTCTTGTTCAGGTGTTTCTTCTTCCTCTTGCCTTGTGTGTGTGCCAGGCGGGGGTTGTTCTCCTGGTCTGAAGGCTGTTGGTGGTGGTGATTGTTCTTGCAGGGCTCCAGGTTCAGGCCGTTGGGGACCCTGGCAGCCTTTTTCTTGTGTAGGGGCCCTGCCTGGTTGTCTCTGCACTCCTGGGGCTTCAGTGTCAGGTTCTTCTTCAGAGAAAACAGCACAAGAGAAAGCTCAAATTAGTACAAAACAAACGCCAAACTTCGATTGAGCTTGTGTTTACCTATAAGATACATTTCTGAGCAGGGAACAGATCAGCAGAAGCACAGCGAGAAACATCGAAACATTTAAGGTCAGTTTGCCCGTCAACATAAAAACTGCATCAGAAATAGAAGAAAAACAAACCGATAAGCTACGACTCCAACATTGCAGGGTCCACACATGAGGTTATACAGTTTGACAGGGCTGATCAATAGAACCACTCATCTGCTGCTGAGAGACTGTAATGTATCACAGCCGTCCACAGTGAAACTTATGGGACAAATCAGCTGTGTTATTTGAAGGGGTGACCTGTTTTTCTCCACTGTGGACCAAAGAGGCGTTGGTGTGGGAGACATTTAAGCTGCAGCAGCCATCAGAGGCTGAAGGTGCAAAGCTGCCGCAGCTGCGTTAACGACATGTCGATACTCTGCAACATTTTAACAGGAAGGCTGCTGGAGAGACAATGTTGTGAACATGTAGAGGCATTAGCACTTTAATCACTCTAAAGGCCAAGACATGTAATATATATATGATGTGTTAGCTGAAAGGACTTATTATCTGGGTGCAGATGTACTGTCATTGTTTTTAACCATTATGATGGGATCCCCTTTGCTGGTTTCACAGTATTATTGCCATTTCTTATTTTATATTACACTTTCTAAATCCTCCATACCTGTGCTACTTGAAAAGTTGCCAATTTTCCACTAAATGACGGAGATTATTTTCCTCATTTCTGTGTTATCCAAAGCTTAGGTTAAATTAAGGTTCAACACTCTGGACACTCTCCAGTGGTGGAAAGCAACTACATTTATATGTATTAAGTACAATTTTCAGGTGTTTGCTTTACTTGAGTATTTCCAATTCATGTCATTTTTTACTCCTACTCAAATAGGCAAATACTGTACTTCTTACGCATTTATTTTATTTGACAGCTTTGAAGATCAAGGTTTTACATCCAAATATATACAGGTAATCAGCTATAAAATATGGTGCAGTGTTCTAGATTAAACTACCCCACAGTGTACAAAGGTAAAAATTCATAATAATAATCAAATAATATTATTAATACAATCACACTGATGGGTGGTTATCTGCTGCCCATTGAGTAGTTTTACTTTTGATACTTTAAGCATATTGTGCTGCTAATACTTCTGTACTTTTAAAACTGTAAAATGTAGGTTGCAGGACTTTTAGCAGGGGTGGTTTATATTTGTTGAACAGCACCCAAGCTGGATTCCACAAACCCTGCCTCAGTCCAGGATTTATCCAACAGCTCACACAAACCACAGTGTGACTCATATTTGGTATACAGTGCATATGAGGAATGAAATCAAGGCAGATTTTCCATTAAATACTGGTAAGAAAAAAAAAATCCACCACATCTCAAGCAGCTGCAGTTACTCGTTGAAGGACCACCTCGAAGCAACCTTAGCGTGCCTGTAGAGAATTACATCACCAGAGTTACAGATATGCAATGTTGTCAGAAGGATGAGTTTGATGGGTGTGCTACTGGCACTGACTCACTAAACCATTTCTAAAGGCCTCAATTCACTCGCAGAAAAACAAGTGCATGCATCAACTAATCTTGTTTGCCTTTTCCGCCCACACTCATCCAAGGCAAATAATGCAACATGACATGCATTGTCAGTGCACAGAATAAGTGACAAAGTTATGATGGGGCTGAGAGAGCTTCCATTGTGCCGTGCCATTTCTGCATGCTTCTAAGCCGCCAAACCAACTGATTGACTGGAATAAATTATGCACAATATGTTTTGCCTGTCCACCGAACAATAGCAAGACAAATTCCTTATTTCAGCGCCTTCGGATGAGACTGAAAAAAGTAATTGCTCAGTATGGCTCACTCTCCTCAAGCTTTCATTTCTATGATTGTCTGGCAGTGTACAAAGCAATTACACTGTGGCATTTAATGGCAATGTATGTCTGCAGGTATCCTTACAACAGGTTACAATCTGGAAAGCAGATATTTGAATTCACTTGTACATTTTTATAAAGATTATACAATGTTTCACATTTAATGTGAGATAAAACGTTATTATTTTCAAACAACCTGTTATTAATCGGATATTTTAAGATGGATTTACTTAAACTACTTAAAGTCCCCCCTCCACTCAGTGTTTTGCATATTATTCGAGTTTGAGTTTTCACATTCATCTGCTGAAGTAGGGAACGTTTTTCTGTGCTCACTGTAACATGCACAAGCATGATTTTGTGACATCACACCTAGTTTAGCAGCCAATCAAGGTCCAGTACTTACTGTATTTATCCAACATCCAACTTTTCAATGAAGTAGGAGACATCTTGTGTCCAGCATTAAACTTTTGATTTGAAATATATTTGCATAATTATAGATTCTGCATTTTTCAATTAAGGTATAATAGGGTACAATAATTTTAAATTGAGAAATGAACTTTTTAGTAGAAAAAAAAACATCATAACATTATTATTCAAAGCAGAGTATTAAAACATGTCCACTGTATAACTTTCACTGTTGATGTGTCATTATAGCACATATGCTTGCAAACTTGATCTGGAGTTTTTTCAAAATTCAATCAAATGCCAGAAGCCGCCTGCCTGCAGTAGATTAATATTGTGAAATGTTTTCCTGAACATTCCTCATTAATAATTCATATACAGGAGAACTGTGAAGAGGCTCCTCCAGAACATTCACTGTGCTTCATCTGGAGCTCTTAATAAATGTGGAACAGTTTGTCTATGACGCTACTTTCACAGTGGAGAGGCTGAATGAAACAATGGAAAGCTCTGCTTTTATTGCGGTTTGAAATAATGAACTGAAATGAGTCAGTACATGAAGATGATGAATTGAAGGGACAGAGTGTGGTCAACGGATGATTCAAGGAGTGGGTTTCAATAATCACTGCAGCATGGTGTATGTCTTCTCCAATCAAATCCTTTCATTTCTGTGCTTGCTTTTAACTCTTCAAAACATCTATGTTTTCCTGATCACTGAGTATGAA
>JAOVVB010101232.1:0-13048 GCA_028570985.1 Heterobranchus longifilis | reverse complement strand
AGCATAAATTAAGTTAAAAAGAAAATCCAGCTGCAGTCGGGGCCCGGAGCTCCCCCCTCCCTCCCTCCCTTGAATCTCACAGAAACAGAAAGTGGATGTCTCTTGTTTGGTCGGGAATGAAAGAGGGGGAACTGAAGATGACACACATCTAAATTGTATTCATGACCCGGTAGTATTTATTCAGCAATCAATGAAAAACTGTCATCTGTATGGACAATCCATCCGTTATATTTTCTTTGCGAGCCGCGAGTGAATCTTGCAAGAAAACACACTGATAATCTATTATAAACGATAAAGATAGATGATATAAATTACCTGATTCTTCACTTTTGCTTTTCACTTTGACACTCGTCTCAAAATGGACTTATTCACGTTGACTAAACGTATGTACGTAAATTAACTAACGTAACAAAAACATGCTTATTTTAACCCAAACCACAACGTTTTCCTAAGCCCATCCAAGTAGTTTTTATGTGTTTAATGTGACCGTAGTGGAGTGTCGTAGTTTGAAGCGTTGAGCTACCCAGTGCGTTAAAAAGTGACGGCAAGAGGTCCTGACCAAGCATCCATATGTGATGAGTTAGGAATCACCTTTGTTTGTCACCTTTGGACGAAGCTAAAGGTGCTAAGCTAAGCTAACCATAGCTGCTGGCTGTAGCTTCATATTTATTGTACAGACATGAGAGTATATCAGTCTTCTCATCTGACTCTTGGCAAGAAATTTAAATAATCTTATTTCCCAAAGTGCCGAACTATCCTTTTACAGATCATACTAAGTAAATCTTGTATGATTTTCTAGAAAGAAATCTCCCTTCTTGCCTTCTGTGCTGCCTGATCTTCCTTATCCAAAACATCCCATCCCTGATATCTTGAAAATCCTCATGTCTAATTATAAAGCAAACAAACCTCTCTGTGTTATTCTATGTTGTTCTCTACTATTTGTTCCAGGTGCTTATTCTTTGCCCATGATTCTAGTGAGGAGGGTTTTCAACATCAACGGCACTGTCTGTGACTTTAAAACATTTAATGTTGATCACCCTACATTTGTACTTTAAGACATTATTTTCAGTTTATTTCAGAGACTGAGTCTCCTCTGCTTCTTTAAAGTATTCATATTGTCACTGAATATCTTATCTTTCTTTCACTGAATCCTGTTTAACCGAAACATAAAAACACATCCATGTCAAACCTTCGCTAATGAAATTTTCATGACATCGTGGCAGATTTCGCTCCAGTTGTGTTCTATAAATAGCCCAATCGAAAGGACAGCTTGTGCTATTTTTGACTGCAGGTGCTTTTCCCATTCTCTCATCCTCGCTTTCTCTTCAGTGAGCCCGCTGCGTTTACTATTTTTAGATTTTCCTGTTTTAGCTCAGCAGGGGCGGTTAGGGATGGGCTGTCACCGACGTAGCACACTGTGGGTAATGCTGAAGTGGGGAAAGAGGACAGCGTGAGCACAAGGGAGGATATCGGGGGGATGCCTCGCCTCTCTGCAGCAGTACCCTTGAAAAGTACTGAAATAATGTATGTGCGCTCTGGGCCAGCTTAGAAATAATCGAAGAATGCCTGGAAGCACCTTTGACCAGCGTATGCCTTTGTTGTATTTCTGATGATTTTAATGAAAACAGTCGCCTCAAGGTTAGAAAGACTGGCTTGTTACCAGAAGTTCAGCACTTTGAATGCTCAGCCAGTGCATACTGATTACCAGCTGGTGGTGAAAGGATGTGGTGCAGAGGTCGAGTGTGGATTTGTGTTACAGAAAAGTTGTAGTTGCTTAAAACTGTGTGCATATTCAGCAATCCTTCTGCAGAGGCATAAAGGTTAAAGGTCCCATATTGTAAAAGTGAAATTTCCATGTCTTTTTTAAAATTCTAAACCAGCTCTAGATGCTATATAAATACTGTGAAAATATCGAAATGCTTAATCCACGAAGAAATGCACACAGCCGAAACTGTGCCTTTTAAACGAGCCGTCAGGACTTCAGTGAAGTTGTGATGTCACAACTATACTATATATTAGGGCTGGGCAATAATTCAATATGATATCGACAAATATTATAATTATGACAATTATAATATCATCTTTCATTGGAATCGTATCGTGATGAAATCATATATTGAGATATTACACAATTAAGTCGTCTAAATTGATAATAAGAACATCTGATGTGAAATATTTTGAGCGAATATCATTTGAGGATTGAGGTTTTTACATCACACTATTTGTGTGCATGCATACAAATTTGTATTTATTTATTTTCACTTGAAACTGAAAATACTCAGTACTCATTGTTCAAGTATTTAATTAGCACAGTATACAAGTATACAAAACTAGGTTTTATATAGACTATTTATTTATTAAATTACCAGAAAACATGCTATATCGTGATATATATCGTTATCCAGATATGAAATGACCTTTATCGGGACAGAAGAGTTTGGCCATATCGCCCAGCTCTACTATATATAGGTACAAAGTGTCGGTACAGTTATTCCCCTGGCTGCAGTGATGGTGCAGAGACGCAGAGAGCGCAGATGTGGAAGACCCAAAAACACTGACCAATCAGAGCACACTGGGCTTTTTCGGGAGGGGGGCTTAAAGAGACAGGTGCTAAAATGGAGCATTTCAGACAGAGGGTGAATACAGGTATATTCAGACAGACAGTAAAATAAAGTGTTTTAAAAAAAACATTTTTTTAATTAAAGCACGTAAACATGATCTAGTAGAAACTCAAAATACACACATGAACCTGAAAATGAGCATAAAATGGGACCTTTAAGATATATACAGTTAATAAGTGAATTCATTCTTGCTGAACATACAGAGGCTTTGGTCCTTCTGACATCTTGTTTTCTCTTAAATCTTCTCCCTTCTTGTTCAGTGTTTCATCATCTCTCTCGTTCCTGCCTTCCTCTGCGTCTCTTCCTCCTTCTGCCTCTATTCATCTTTCCTACCCCCCTCGCTTTCCTTCCATCCCTCCTTTTACCCCCTTTTCTTCAGCTCTCCCTCCCTCCTTCTCCTCCATCTCCCACCCTCGTCGCTGGCAGAGACTCAGCTGGCCTCCCGTGACACGAAAACAAGCCTGGTTGTCATGGCAACCCCCTGTAGTCCACATGAAGTGATGCACATTTATTTTTAGATGCCTCCCATTCAAGACAATCAGCAACGGGTTAACGGGTACACTAGAGTTGCAGATATTTCTGACTCTGTGGTGATCCGAGGCATGGCACACAGAACATACCGACGTTTGTTCTCATTGCGCCTCAGTCCATGAATCTGTAAAGGATGGTTAAATATGAATATTAGGAGTTTATTCATGAATATGCATAGAAGCCTTTAATGTTATATATGCATCGCCAAAACTAAACTACAACCAGGCCTCAGTCCATTTTAGTCAATTCTTGTGAAGAAACACAACATGGCATAATACATTTGTGTGTATGAGTGTCAATACACATTGATAGAGAAAAGCAGGAAAGTGTTACTTTTCATTACATTCATAACACAAAATTCAAAACAAGTATGAGTACTTCTGAATTTCTTTAGATTTGAAGCCTTTAAGCAAAATCTATAGCTCACTCTGTGTTGTGTTGCAAATGATTCATTCCTTAAATGACTGCCAAACATTTCCCAAAGTATACAAAAGCAGTGTGTACAGTGGGGTCCACCCATTCCTGAAAATCAACTTCAGACTTAGAACTTGCTGAGCGGTGATTTAGTTTGTGAATATCTTGTTTTATTTGACTCAAATAGTTACCTGGTAATGTAGTTGAAAGTTTGACTCATTTGAGAAACCCACCGCTGGCTTCTTGTGCTTTCATTTACTGCTTTGTATTTATGAGATACAATATGTTGTTGGAAAAAAAACAAACCTAGATCAATACACAAATAACTAGGATAATCAGAGAGGGCAGACCTCTGCCATGGCTGTGCCCTATCGTGCCATGTTAACGAATGTAGGAATAATCCACCCCTGTTATTTGGATTCACTCACACACAAAAATTGAATAGGTTCTTCCTTGGCCCATGTTACACCCTTGCACCAAGTTTCATGAAAATTGGGCTGGTACTTTTTCTGTAATCCTGCGGACAAACAAATAAACTGAAGCAAAAACACGATGGCGAAGGTAACCATGATAACATTATACTCTAGCTGTATACATTATGTTATTGTTGCTGAAACTGTGATGAAGCCCAGATTATTGAAGAATTTGTGATGGTTGCTTTACAGTCTGAAGTACAGACATAAAAAACTGATAGCATAACATGTTAATCATGACTGACGGTCCATGGACGTTCTTTCAGCATTTGAAAGGATTCATGTTATAGCCTTATTCGCATGGGATGAGTATTACCTGGGGACCTCTTAAACTTAATCTTAATCTTAATCTTAATCCCGTGCGAATCTGCCATGTCTGTCATTTGTAAAGTAAAAATTCCAGCGCAAACTGCCTACCATATTTCTGCAAACACAGAGGTCCTGTGCAAATTGGCATCTCTGTTTTTGTTGTTTTTTGCATGTTTGTTTTGTTTTTGACGCGCCTTTTTTCTGCTTCTTTCACGGTCGAGAATTACGGCGGTTGCGGTGGAAATTATAAATGAAAATTTTGACAGCATTTTGGGTGCAAATACAGGATGCTCATCTTCTCGCTACACAGCATGTAAAGACCAAAAAAACAAACACAAATCAATCAGAAGAGCCACATCTATAAAGATGATTATATGGATGACATATGGAACATTTCTCTATCTTTCAACAGGCTCAATACACCTTTAGTGCTAACAGTTATTGCTGTCTGTGGTAGCCTATTAATAGTAGCGGATATTACATGCAGAGCCTTGACATTTTCAATCATATCCGGGGGATAATGTCAGTAAATTTGAGTAAAATACAAACTTCACTTATCCCGTACGAATGCGCTGCATGAAACATAGACAAGGGGGGGTCATTTCTAAATCGTATGAGGTCCCCAGGTGATACTAGTCCAGTGCGAATAGGGCTTATGTCTACAATGGAAACAACTTTCAGCATTGTCTAAAATGTCATCCTTTGTGTGTAAGCGTATATCTCTCTGTCACACACAAACATATAGGTTAGTAGCCAGACTCATGCCGGCCCAGATGGCCGTTACTTTTCTTCAGCTGGTTGCTTACAGCTTAGTGCTACTTTTGAGGCATTTTGAGGCATTTGGCAGTGCCACTGACGCGTCGTGCCCACTCTAATAACAGCTCATGCCAACACAAAGGAACCCCTCTGGCATTTTGCTGGCATTGTCCGAGCAGTCCCTTCTACAAGACTTGTCCCTCTTCCAAGTTTACACATATTGTCACACTCCATTCAACTGTCCACCTAATGGGCGACCAGTGCGCCAGGTGAAACAGCTGTTTCTCTTCTTCGTTTGACCCGATCAGCCAAGGCTCCGAGGTCTGACTTTGTCTTGGTTCCCATTGGATGACATTCAAATTGATAATTTCATGTGTTCCAGTGCGATCTGTTGCAGATAACCATGGATTTATTTCTTTTTTTCTTTGTGTTTTTTATTAGCCATGGCTCTAGGGATGTCGGCTGACTTTGGTCCAGATGAAAATATTTCAACATCTATTGGATGGATTGACATGAAATTAGGTTCAGATATCCATGGTTCCATGTGATGTATCCTAATTACTTCAATGACCTTTTCACATTTGGGTTTCTGAGTGAAATGTCTCAACAACTATTGAATGTGTTGGGATTTGGTTCAGACATTCATAACTTGTGATCCCTTAGCTTTTCAGCTAAACATTTTAATTTGACTAAATACTAAGTAAGGGATAATGTAGACAAGATAATGTAGGCTCGTTCTACATTATCCCGCTTATTACATGGCTACTTACTAAAGAAATCAATCATTTGACATAAAATATTTACTTAAAAATGTCTTTATTGATTTAAAAATAACTGTATTGCTTCTGCCAAAAGAAAATAGTTTGTTAGCTTATGGTTGGAACAGCATCCTCTCCTCGGCACGGATGCATAAAATGAGCGCAGCGCCTGATTGAGGTTTTCTGCTCCATAACTCTTCTGTTGACATTTTCTTTTGGATGAACTTTAAACTCTGCCAGAGTCCATACCGTGCTCCGTTTACTGTCACTTCATGCCTGTCCATTTCTCCGTTGTCCAGCTGTGTCTTTTAAACTCTCTTGCTTCTCCTGTTTTCTTCTTCTCTTTTTCTTTTCTTTACTGGGGGCAGTTCAGCCATTAGCCATGAATCCTACGTTTTCTGCTCTCCAAATATATTGAATTAATATTAGAAAGAGTAACGGGAAGCTAACATTTTGCTGTTTTGCCACAGCTGAAGTTAAATTTACCAGACTGCTTTCTGCGTAGTGATTGACGTGCACGGTCCTCCAGCACAGCGCCCTTGGCAACAGTCTATTTTACATGGCAACGGTCTGCTATACTTGACGACGGTCTGCTCTTCGGAAATAACAGACCTCAGAAAGTTGTGATTGACCAATCAGAATGGAGTATTCAACAAGGCCGTGTAATAAGTAATGACATTCCCATCAAAGAAAGAAACATTGCACAATACATGAAATTGCACATACATTTTGTTGTTGCCTGAAATGTAAAAAGCAATGCCATTAGAGACATTCAAGTTGAAGACACTATAAAACAAGCATGACTGCTTTTTGCAGGGTTGATTCTCTGGTTCTGCATCAGAGAGTCACCAGTAGTTGATGATCCTGCATAATCATAGTTATTAGACTGGAGCCACTGTGGGAATACCAATTACATGGGGACACCAAAAGGACATTTTGAGCCTAGCATTGAATTGTCTCACTGAGTTATGCAAATGTGATCTGCATAAACATATGCATGCACATGTGCAGCCTAGTAGGAATGCATACAAAGTATAAGTAAGTCCATGCAGTGTCATTAGCTATCAGTGTATGTGTTAAATAAATATTGAAGCACCTATAATAATGCATGCTTCATCATAACGTTTCATTGTTGGTGGTAAGTAAAGTGTAATGCATTTTCATGCATTTAAAATAATCTATACTGCATCATAGCATACTATGAGCCCTTACTACAGTTGATTGTTTGATAGTTGATTGAGGTGTGTATAGGTGTGTATAGGTAGTCATAATGTATTATAAGCCCCATCAGTCAATCTCTAGTTTATAACTAGTCATGAGCATCCAAAAGACACTTGTGAAAAATCATTATGTCACATCTATAATGTTTCATGACTGTTGTTATAGTGCATCAGCAAGCATTATGTGTGTTTCTGAGTGTAGTCATGAAGCTTTATGAATACATTATAACTCACTATGAATTCCCGCGTAATGCACTATAGATGTGGTCTTCATAGAAAGTGTTAACAAAATGGTAAAACAATAAAAAATAAATACTTTGTATTATGCTTAAAGCAGCGTTAGATGTTGGAGAAACTGATCACCTTATGATGCAAGTCAAACAGAAACTTTAGATGACCATACCTCATATTGTTTATTAACTGTCATTCTTCATTAGCAGTAGTGCTGGTGTGCAGTTTATTTTAATTGACATGCTTATTAAACCATCTCAAGCTGTAGCTGACTATGGTTTTAAAAGTGTAATTAAAAAATGGTTAAGTCCTCAGGGGCCTGAGTGACAGAGAGAGAGAGAGAGAGAGAGAGAGAGAGAGAGGAGGGAGAAAGAGACAAATATAAGTGGTTTAAACAACAATTAGAATAAAAGGTACAAACAGCCTGAAGACATTATTGATAAATATACCATTCACTTTCAAATGGCTGCATTTGCTAGTATGTGCACTGAGACAGTACGTGTAGCCTATTTGTTTGTATATATATTTTCGGGTTGCATCTCTTTGTGGCTGTGTGTACGCACTGTTGATGCATCGATTTGCATCCTGTCAACACATTATACACGCACGCACGCACACACGCACGCATGCACGCACAAAGATAAATATTTCTTTCTATCTTTACCGTTTATCTTTAGTGACTGCGGAGAGACACAACCAATAATCATTTTAGCAATATAACTTTTCACTGATTCAACTGGTCAATAATCTCACCATTTTTGTTTAATTTGGCCGTGGTTGCTGGGCTGCAGTCCCTCTGAAATATGTTTGGGCTTGTAATGAAATCACTTTAAATGGTGTGTTGTGTTAAATAATGGATGTCTTTGGTACCTGCAGTAGCTGTGCTAAAGTAGATGATTTATAAACCTCTGTTTGGGTCCCAAGTCACCTTGTCTGGGCTTGTTTCAATAATACTGTAATGACCAGCTCTCTGTACATTGTTCTGCCTGCAGTCCAGTTGGAAATGCCAACTAATAGCCTAATATTCCTGTCTAATCAGACAACTGAAAATATATTATAATAATAGAGGCCTTCCAACATGGCCACAGGTAATCGCTGATAACCACTAATATATAGCACTAATAATATTTTACTTTGGATGTGTCCAACATGTCATACTAACATGCTATTACTAAAACAGTATGTGAAATGTTTTAGAATATCTGAAACCTGAGCATGAAAACAACGTACAAACAACATAAAACAACAAGTACGTGAATTGCATACTATAAATATTACAGTATGCAAACACTGGACTTATCCCACAATGCAATGCAGTAGTGACAACATCGTTCACAACAGACAAACGGACAGCGAATAAAGCAGCTCTGTGACTTCAATAATGCTTCAATTTACATTTCTACATATTAAAAATCAGTGATTTTGTCACCCGAGACTGTTGGACCAGTTGCTTACATTTTCCAGTATTTTAAGCATTATCTGGCGATGCCGGTAGAGCTGAGGTTGTCATGGGTTACCGTGGCTACACGTCTCCAACCAGCAAGGAGGCTCTCAGGAAATGATGTGTAATCATAGCTCAGTGCGTCTGAGAAGATGCATACCACTGTTTATTTACACAAAGGTATGTTGAACAATAGTGTATATGTTGAGTATGTAGTGCATAGTATGGAATTTCCGATGCAGCAACTTGAATATGTTACTTAAATATGTTGTGTTAGTATATTTGTCTTATATGAAGCAACACTATGCATGCAAAAACTGCTGCCCACCAACAACACATTGGAAAAAACTGATAGTGTGTGAAATGCCTCGAGGTATTACCTGTTATTAGATTTCATATCCATGAATTTTCTGTGTGGCTGTACACAATCAGTAACTTTCACACACTAGAACTAACAAGACTCCTGGTTGTGTATGTTCACGAATTTGGAACAAGATTTTGAACATTTGATTGCAGCATTTCTGTTTCTGTTAACATTTGAAAATGTTTGAACTGTGGTGAAACTTGGTCTCTCTCTCTCTCTCTTTTTTTTTTTTTTTTTGAAAGTCAATGAACTGGAATTATCCATTACTTTCAGTCGAATGGCAAAAGCAAAATTGACTGAGCAGTATGTTGACTGTTATATAACCGGCATACAACAAACACACCAATACAACAGCTGCATGCTCCTTGAACCTGCTCTACGGAGATAAATGTTCCCACCGGCGTTGTGTTTGTAGCGTCACTATTTTAATATTCTCATCACATTTGAGGCGTGACCCCTGGCCTCGTCCCTGGTATGGTGTTTTGTTATATCTGTTACCACCCTGCGCTCTCCAGAAAGTTAAAGCGCCATCTGCCAGCTTTTTGCACCCAGAGTGCTGCTGAGTGGCGGGTGCTCTTGAATCTGCCAGCCACCCGGTGTGTGCACAGCAAAGAGCCTCCGTATGAACACGCCATTGACGCTAATGTTCACTTGTACAGTTTTACATACAAAAACATACATGTATGTGTGCGTGCTCCCTTAGAACAGTGTGCAAATGAGGGAGTGGGAACGCGGGTAGCTCCTAACTGTCACCGGTGGTGGTATTGTTGTTTAAGTCTCGAGGTTGCCAGGCAGTCTAATTAAACTTCCTCCCACGAATCAGCAGCTAAACTGAGCTAAGAGAAGATTTGTTCTTCACCGGCTTGAAAGTGCTAGCAGCTGTAAATCCAGGAGATCTCATCAATATTAAAAAAAGTGTCATACCAATATATTTTATATATGGTATGCTAGAACTGATTGAGAATATGCAAATAACACCCTGCTATTATGGACGCAGGAATGGTACAGCTGGAAATTCATTCAGCTGGGGGACTGTGAATATCCACATCCATTTTCATGGAAATCTGCAAATTAGTTTGAGTTACCTTGCCATTACTCTGACTTACTGGCTGTACAGCGTGGGTATAAACCATAGACTGTATAAAATATGGACGTAGTCTCCGTGACATCGCCCAAAAGGTTTCTGCTCCGGCCGTCACCATCTTGGCAGTGCCCGACTCCGCCCAGCTCCCGGCCACGGCTGTATTCAGGGAGTAATTCAAGTATGAAATTTGATTTTAGTCATTTCCAGGTCTGGGTAAGTATGGAAAAAAGAAAAGAGATTGAATTATTTAATTCATGTTCAAGTTAGCTGGAGCGCTAAGCCGGATGTAGCCTGCTCCATCGGCGGAAGTCTCCATGGGCCACACGACGCAGAATCAGCGCCGTTTGTCCAGGGATTTCTAGAGGCGGCAGTTGAGCTTATTTGGCTTCATGTGCCACTGAGCAGCTTTCATAGGAATGAACGGAGCTCCGCCTCGAACAGTGCATCCAGGTTTTATTATGTATCCATAAATTGGAGTTGAGAGAGAATGTCTACTACCAGATTGTTTCACAAGTAGGCAGTTCCATTTATTTTAGGTCTTTTTGAGTTTTAGGTGCAGACGACATTTCGAGCATTTCGGCTCTTTTGCTCCCCACACGGACTGTTTACCTGCATACAACCGAAGTCCCACCCCCGCTCAAGCGTGATCCATCAATACAACTCGGACTACAAACGGAAACCAGAACGCTTCCAATTCCAAAATCTTGTCCCTTGCATTCATATGCAGAATCTGTTTGTAGAGATTATATAAAAATTCACTCCACATGCAGTTGTCACGAACTGAGAAATTAGCTATAGAGGGCAAAACTGTTTTACCAGGTTGTAAACATGCTTATTTCTGCTGTGAAGTTAGGCATTTTAACATAGGGGTAAGCTTATAAAGCATGTCACTGCATGTGGTTTCATTCAACATTACTTTGATGCATTCTACTTCATTCTCTAATACAGAGCCTCTCCAAGTTTCAATCATTTTATTCTGTATTTCATTAAGAAGATGAATGGCAATTACAACTGCACAGACTGGTAAATTAGATCAGAGCGTCATGCCCACGGTTAATGTAATAACAGCAGGGGGGAAACATTCCAGTGTATAATATGTGTAAATGATGAATGTGTCTGAAAACAAATCTTTTTGTCTTTTTTTTTTGTGTGTGTTTTCTTCAGATTGATGGAGAGGAAGAGCAGAGACGTTTCGAGGAAGGCAAAGCACGCTACCTCCAAAGTAAAGCAAAGAGACTCGCAGAGAAGGAGAGCCAGCAGTGACGCCGCTGCTCACCAACAGTATATCTACGTCTGCAACAGCAGTATATCAACCTCCACACAGCACAGCACATAGTACGGAGGAAATAAAAACCCTCTCTCCTGTTCTGTAGTTGTAGCCTCCTGTTAAACCTGAACCTGTGATGATTTATTTTCCTGTGCTACGCACCAAAGTGTCCACACGTGGCTGTATTTGTATTTAAAATGAAGAGTACATATTTTATTTTGGGGATATTTTTATTGATGTATGAAGACTATTCACGATCACTGTCAGTGTAAAATGACAGTTTTACGGAAGCGATGGATCCGTGCCATTATCTCGTTATCTTGAGAAAACAAGCTTTTATTATCTCGTGATAATGAGATAACGGGATTTTTCCTGCATGAATTTGTGGCACCCCCCCAAAAGAGGTTTCAGCCAGAAAATGTCCAGCATCAAAATCATAAGAATTGAGAATAAAAATAGCAATTCAAATATACTCTAAATGTGTTTAATCACAATTTATGACACAATTGTCAAACAAGCGGAACATAAACTAAAGTTAAAAACTATAAGTAGCAGGAAAAACCCTGGATAATTAACTTGTTATCATGAGAAAACAAAAGATTGTGGTTTCTTCTTATTACTTATAATGTTGATCAGAAGTTCAAAAGGCCCAGATCGAGCTGACGGTGACGGACTTGGGGAAGTTAGCGGAAGGATACACGTGTGACTACACCCGGTTTTCAAAATAATAACAAAGTATAACAAATATGGAAATTAGATTAATTGGATTAGATTCACAAGAAGTAGAAAACATGTTACCTGTGTCCCTTATAAATTAAAAAGGAAATACCACTAAATTGTGAAAATTTAAATGAATAGTTCCTCATCTCATCAATTAAGAGATTTTCCATATAGACCTGTATAAATCTAGTACATCTATGGGCCTTTTGAATGTGTTTAACATAAAGGTCAGTAGCCTGTACTGTGTATGGGTGCACTGCAGTTGTAGCATCAGCTGATTTGACCACAGAGATGTGACAACTGAACCATGGCACTCCTGACCTCTGATAGACACAAACAATATTTTGTTTTCTCAAGATAAGGAGACAATTAACAATTGTCAGTTATCTCGAGATAGTGGCATTAAAAAAAATGTTTGTATCCATGACCGTTGAGGGGCTTCCGTACAGTCTGACTGTAAGAGTGCTATTTTATTTTTAGAAGATTTTTTAAGTATGAAGACTTCATGATGGGTGTAAAGCGATGAAAAAACAAAAAGATGAATAAGTGAGTGAATAATAATGAATAAAAGATCCAAGCGTGAGTCTTGGGCTCTCGCCTCGTGTCCTTGCTAGTTTGATGATGATGATGATGATGATGATGATGTCATTGTCTTGGGCATGCCTTGGCAGAGAGGGCACACGCTATCCATCTTTTCAACACTGTGTCTTTCACAGAGAAATCAGGGGAGCTCGGGGGCTTTGACTCAACTCGCATCTCTCCCACGCCCGCCCTCCCCCCCCCCCTTTCCTCTCTGCTCTCCTCCTCTGCCTGTCTGTCACACTGTGACTCCAGCGCTCGCTCTGCCTCTCTTTTCCCT
>JAOVVB010101206.1:0-13049 GCA_028570985.1 Heterobranchus longifilis | reverse complement strand
ACACACACACACACACACACACACACACACACACACACACACACACACACACACACACACACACACACACAGAGACCGCATGATTCCCTCCAGGCTTACATCTGGCAGAAATAATAATGAAGTAACAAGCCTTTCAGTAACAGTAATTTAGTTACTTCATTTAAAAAATAATGAGTACTAGTTACTGCCCAAAGTAACAGAGTTACTGTAATGTGTTACTTTGTAACGAAAGTAACGTGTTACAGTCCCAACACTGTTCAAGATACAAAGGATTATCTGGGAGAATAGTGTGGGAAACTAGAGAGAATAAAAAATGCCTTCAATATTAAAAGCTCCAGGTTGAAAAATCCTGAAGTTTTCCTTTTAATGCAGGTTTATTGTGTGAGAAAGACTGTTTATATAGTAGATAGTCATTGTAATCTTAGGAGGCCATTGCTTTCTTAAGGAAAAAATAGAAATACAACACATACAAATACAATACAGTTGTCATTGCTCATTTGTTTGGCTCAAGCAAAGAGCATAAATCATTGATGCTTAATTATTGTTTTATTTAACAGCCTCTTGGTGGATTATGAACAACAACTGACAGGGCCAAACTGCTGCTATTCAACACGATAAAAGCAGGACGAAGAGCTGATTGTGTAATCGTTTTATATCTTTTGTTCTTTGATATCCACTTTTTTCCTCATGGCATGACCAGGATTGTTTTTGCAAAGCTATGCACCGAGGTTATATATTCAAAAAAAAAAGAAGATTGCTCGGATAAATCAGTCAAGAGCGAAACAAATGAAAACCTTGGAGAGAAATAATTAAGGTAATGTAATATTTTATTGTGTGGTCAGGATGTGTGCCAACATTCATTTAACAGGCACATTTCTTGCTTCTGATTTAATAGAAACGTAAGAAATGGGGGAAAAAAAACAGATTTGCATGATTTCTTATTTCTCAGTGCTAGTTTATTTTGATCAAAAGTACATCTTAGAATAGATATGTCACTGATGCCGCAAAAATAGAAACACATGAATGACGACTGATCCGCCCATCCATTACTACCCACCACTCATTCTTCAGACAAAAACAGAAATAGTGTTCGGGTTAACCTGCATTTCCTCTTGTTCTCTCTGTGGTATTGTGCTTTGTTGTCTCCTTCAAAGCTTTGCTACCAAGCGTCTTTTTGCTGATGGGTTAGAATAGATAGAACATAGAACGATTATGGTCCGCATCTAAACTTTTATCATCCGTGTGTCACTCCTGCACTTTAGAAAAACGTGGACCTAATTGTGAAGAATGGATATTTATTGTAGATTGTCTATTGAAAATGTAGAATTAACTGCTGTTATAAGAAGCCAAGAGCTGCACTGAAGTGTAGTGAGACATTAGCGGACGAAAACAGTTAATTAAATAAGTCTGCCTGTACTGTTACTCTAGAAAACTCAAAAGCCATTGTTTTACATTTGCAGTGTAAACTGTACAGTACACGCACATAGAAGTTTATATTTTGAGTACGGAAATTAAGCAGAAACTGTTCGGTGTATTGACATTAGACAGAAAGTCTATTAAGATTGTGTACAGTAGTTAATGAAAGCTGTAAGATGTTAGTAATTGTTGTAGAACATTGGTAAATGTATGATACTATATTGAGTTATGGTTGCTCTGACAACATGAGGAATGAATGTGTTCACTCTTTTTTTTTTAATCATTTCTTTTATGGAGAATATACAGTTGTTATGTGGATGCTATGTTTGTTTTCTGGCATGAAATAAAGTTCATGACTTGTTGATGACATTAAATGGTGCATTAATTGTCCCCTTGCTGAAGATGAGTACAATGTTTATGGATTGTGATCTAATAGAAAAATCACCATATTTATTGGTAAATTTATAGTATGGCTTACCGGATGTACAGTGCTGCTTTTTCTTTTCTTTTTTCCAATCTTTATTGAAATTCAGTGCATTCATTAATACATTGCACATGTCACACAATTGCATTTTGACCTAAGAAACATTTCATTCAAACAAACTATAGACAAAAATAAATACATTAAAGAAAATAAATGAAATGAGTAAATAAATAATAAAAGGAAAAAAATAGATATTTAAGGCACAATTTGTAGTTGTATATTTACAGGCAACACATGCCCTTACAGTTTTATGGCCTTTTTATTTGTACAAGATTTAATAGTTTATATGTACTGCTTAAAATCTTTGTAAAAGAAACACTGTAAAGGGGACTTTGGCTTGTATACTTACAATTAATTAGGCTAGACTAATCAATAGTATGATATATGCCTTTTCCTCAAACAGCGCTGTGGAGATACAGTAGGTCTGGCAATGCGAGACTTAGTACATTAACGGTAAGGTTGAAATGATCCACTGTATTGAGCAGCCACCTCATATTGTGCTTATGTTTATTACTGTCTCTATTTGGCTTCTCCTCTATATTATATGAGCATCTAATTAACATGTACAACAGCTGTCAAAGAAACTGAAAAAAAGAAGGAATTATTTTCCTTCTCCTACGCTGAATAAGACTGAAATCTGATGATATCAGCAGCTGGAACCTTTGAGAAACATTAAAAAACAATGGAACAATTCCAAGCGTTGAATCTGGGGCAATTGGCTCCTTTTCACTCTTCAAAGTCAATATGTTCTTTTGATTCTTTCTCCTCAAACACAACCTGAAGCAGCGCTAACCTAGAAAGTATAAGCCCAAAGTTTCCACTGCAGCACATTCAGTCTATATTTTCTTATTAAAAATATATACACATCAGGTTATATTTGACTTCACAGCATCTTTATCCCAGAGTGCATTAAAAATAAGCAGTTTAAATTGAGGATTTTTATACTTAAAATCCTCCTAATACATAATCTATGTACAATATAACTGACATATGAGGATTTACTATAAGTACTAACACCATATTGTTGCATCCTTACACTTATTATCCATAAGTGGCTATTCAGACATTGAAAAGAGGCCAATGTAATGTGTTACTTCACATAGCAAGTGATGCTCAGATTACTCTTCATAAGTAGAAGTTTATATATGAATCCTATTTATAGATCTCACATGATTCTAATAAAAAGCTTGAAGGCTAAAAGGTGAAGTTAAAGGGAAAGGTTTCTCTATAATGCAAACTGAAGGAGGTGAAGATAATGCAGGCAGGAAGCCTTTTACAGCTGCAGCTTCTATCTATAGAGAGAAATTCTTCAGACACCCCAATCCTTCCTTGCTGCTATTTTCTCCTCCGTGACTTCTGCTGGGATGTCAGGGCCAAAACAACTGCCAGCTGTGTAGGCTAAAATCTTATATATGTTCCGTGTGTGTGTATAAGCAGCAAAGGTCTCCCAGAATCAAAGATATTTTCAGTCTTTACTAGAATCACTATTCTCTGTGCAATTTCCTCGTGCAAATTGCACAGAGAATAATCTATTTCCCTCAGTAGACTGAGCAGACACTAATAAATGTAAGCTGGATGTAATATGGTATGGATTAATTTCCTGTAAATGGATGCCATTTGTGGGGTTTGGCACCAAGTAACAGACTTTCTGTCCACGATGTTAAAGCACCCGAATGTCACTACACAGCTATTTGATCAATTAGGAACTGATGTGCATGTGTTTGTGTATAATTAAGAATAAGTGGTTAGAATAGTTGCACACAGGGTGAGGGGGAATAAACAGGCTAGAGAGAGAAGAAGAAGAAGTGTTGTGTGGAGATACTGGCAGAGGAAAATCAGGGTCAACTGTCAGGGCACATTGATGCCAAAGGGAAGCAAACTCGAGCAGAAAGCTTGAGCTCCAGTATTTGTGGAATTGTGATCAGCTATAAGGTACCAGGAGGATGGAGGGATGCGGAGGAGGAGGAGGAGGAGGAGGAGGATTCAGGGAATGCAGCGATGGATACAGTTGTATACATGTCTTCTAGTATTTTTCAGGCCAGCTTAGTGACAGTTGATCAAGGAGGGATTAGTGACGGCCCAAGGCACAAAATATATTTCTGGAATTAGAAGGCGTTTGATCCGTCTTATCAGATGGGCTCCGGTGCCTATACTTTCATTGGCCACGCGCTCGCAGTGGCATCAGCGGCAGATGACACAAACACAAGTGGAGGAGTGCTTCAGCTCATAAGCAGAATAACTGCGGAGCTTCTTGAGATTTTTGTCAGTTTAATGAATCAGAAGTGATGGCATTCAGCATTAGAGTGTGTTTGTGTTCCTGCATCTGCCCATAAACAAGGAGAGTGATGTGTGTTTGTTTTTTTTCTTTGAATATGTAATCAGTGCAGCAGTACAAAGACTGCAGTAAGCACATGAACTGGCATTGTAACCATAGAAATATGAAAACTGAACCTGAAGCACGTAATTGTGTCCCTGCATAGCAAGCTTCAGTCCATTTAAAAACAACCTCTTTGTTCATTTCCTGAAAGGAAGAAGCGTTCACAGTTATTATATACTGAGTCACTATCTGGATAGTCTGGCTAGACAATAAAACACTTGACCAACCGCAGAGTATAGTGGAGAGGTTCAAGAGGATGTGGCCCTAAACGCACCACACAAAGGATCACAGAAGGAGAGACAGAGAGAAAGAAATTATATGAAAAACGGAGGTAAAATACAAGGCAGAAAGATATGGAAGCAATGAGGAACAGAGCAGGAGGGAGGTAAAATAAACACAATTTGCAGCAGCATGATCTTGTACAGGCAGAGTGGGGTCATCAGGGGGAAATACACAAAGGTTTGGATGGAAGAAGCCTGATGAAAAGAAATAGGCTGTGAAACTCAGAGGAATGTCGGGTTATGAGAATGGGGGGGTGGATGCTCTTTGAAGGGTGGAGAAACTGTAAATTGGCACTGTGACAAACGGGGAGAGGAAAATGAAGGAGGGGATGGAAACCTATAGAATGAAAGGATATACAGTACACATTGTGACAGTGTGGGGTAAGACTGCAGCACGTGACTAACAGAACAATATGTGCATCTAACATCTCAGATAGAGGTAATGACATTAATAAATAATTTAATAAAAAGGGAGGCTGAAAATCTAACCCTGTGCGAAAAACCTGCAGTATTACACTAAATGGCCAAAAGTATATCTTTTATGGTTTGGGCTTGAACCCTTATTTTCAGTTAGGAGAAATGTTAATGCTACAGCATCTAATTGCATTTTATACAACTCAATAATAATATCTAATTTATTTTAACCTCCCACTCTCCTTTTCTTTTTATTCTTATTCCGTCCTACCCTTCCCACGCCACGCTCAATTCAATTGGCTTTGTTGGCATGACATCAGAAACAAGTTTCAGGAGAGTTTTTGCAAGTTTTCGCAAATCTAGGGTTACCGTCTTGACACGACCCAGCTGCATCCAGAGGAGAAGAAAAAGCTTTGGTTTGTAGGATGGGCGTGGGCTTGGGGCGGGGGGACAGATTTTGTCTGAAGCTCCAAAAATGCTAGTGCAGGCCCTGCCATCACACACGCTCATTCTAAATGACACAAGTATTTCCCCCTTCAACTTTGATAACTCGATATCTGATTTATTAACTCTGGTATCACTGTGTCTGCTCTGTCTTGTTGCAGAAGAGGGATCCCTCCTCTGTTGCTCCTCCTGAGGTTTCTTCCTATAGTTTTTCTTTGTTAAAGTGTTTGTTAGGGGAGTTTTTTCTTTATCTAAATTAAGGGTCTAAGGAAAGTGGGTGTCGTATGCCGTGCAGATTGTTAAGCCCCTTGAGGGAATTTTGTGATATTGGGCTTTATATATAAAATTGATTTGACGTGATATTTCATTGTATCTATGTTTGTTCAATTTTCACCACCTCTTTTTGTTATGTCACATTCCACTAATAAATACAAAAACAAAGGAAAAAACATATTAACGCCCATGGTTTTTAAATGAGATGCTCAACCCTCACATGTGGGTGCATAGTCCGTGAGTCCACAAACTTTTGCCATGTAGTATATGTGTATAACAATGCAATATATATTGTATATTGCATCAAACTATTTTAGTAACAACCCTGATGTTCTGCTTCACTTTAGGTCTTTGGAAACTGATAATCATAAAACATGAAGTTATCACGGTCTCTCTCCCTTTATAACAGATTACAGCAATAAAAAGAGATCAGTGGAAAAGCGTAGGATGGAAGAGAGGAGGCAGACGGATCAGAGGACAAGAAAATTAGAGAAAAATGGGGGGAGGGGGGGATGGAAAAGAGAGTGAGAGAGAAATTTGCTGGTAAAAAAAAAAAAGATTATGAAAAGAAGATGATAGGATTACAAGATGGTGAAAACTGAGGAGATTGAAGCAGTCTGTGAAATAAGATTACAGATACGAGTCTGTAAGTGAGAAGAAAGCCGGAAGGACAAAATGCAACAAGAGAACAATGAAGAGCAGCAAAAAATAAATAAATAATAATAAGTCAAAGTAATCTAAGAAAAAATGGAAAAGACAATGAGAATAGAAAGTTAGATGCATACAACATATATGATATTATAGGGAGGGAGTACAATATAATGAAAGAAAATGGTCAAAACTATTACAAATGTGTGTTAATTAAACATTTTGTAGTGGTGCACTGGTGGCCATGTTTTTGCTGATATTTTTGTTTCACAGAAATGTCATCATGTGCATCCGCCAAATGTTTGTAGTAACTTCCTGTTCTGTAACCAACCCAGCAGTAAGTATACAACTTTATTCCTCATACTACATTAATGATGCCTGCGGTTAGAAGTGTTAGATGTTGCAGATTAAGACGCTGCATTCAACATGAGTCATGAGATAAGCTTCTTAAAATATTTCTGTCAGAGTGTCAAATGTGTAACACCAAAAGTATTAAATATAGTGTTGCTTTAGCTCTGTGATCATGCATTTTTATATTATGTAGTGGAAAATTAATCCTTAATTTGATTTGAAAGCATAAGAAATCCAGATCAGAGATACAAGGTGGCATTATAGTGATGATTATATGACACACTGCTGTAGTTTAGTGTGTCAGAAGAGAGTAAAATCCCCAGCAGTATAATGGCATATAAATTATATACTCAGGCTTATCTGCACCATGGACCAGCAACATTCAAATAATGTTTACTCATCAATAATTTAACACACTTATAGGGCCCTTTAATATTTGAATACTTGGATACATTTACTGTGAACAGGCCTACATTATTTTTATAATGTGGAATTGTTACTTATTCTTCCTCCGCCTCTGGTAACCACCATCTATTTTTAAACTCTGTGTCTGAAACTGCTTTATTAATATCTATCTATTTTTAGCACACTGTTTTCTTCCAGTGAAGGAGATGGAGCATAAACCTCAATTTAAATGCAGAAGTGTAAAATCATGGATTTTTCTCGCAGCAGGCCGATCCTCCCTGTGAGATGCTGACTGTCACAGTGCTTAAAAAAAGTCTGCATAGCTTACACTTCTGTGTGGGCTGTCTCTCCATCAACATCTGTCAGCACTGTCGGCACAAGCTGTAATTAATGTGCCATATACTGGTGCAATATATTGGGTATACTTTTCATATCAGTCCAATCATGCAAGCAATATATATTTTAAGCAGTTATTGCCTGATAACCTCAGCAATAGTCACACTGATCATTCAAACTACACACACTATTGCTGTAGTGATATTTTTTGTCTCTCATGATATAATTTGTAATAACTGATGCATTTCAGGCAGAATTTCCATGTTGTAACTGGTTGAGGGTGGAGCTGATTTTATCACCATTAATCTGCAATTTGTTCAGTGTTTAAATATCAGTATAGTGGAGTGAAAAGTACAATAATTATCTCTTAAATGTTGAAGCAGGCTAAAAAGTAGCAGAACGTGGAGATATCCATGCAAGTACCTCGTGTGAGGTACCCGAGAAAATGTACTTACTTGTATACCACCATTGACTTCACCTTTATTATCATGTCACCTCATAGAAATGCATGATGGATAATAAAGAAAAAGCTTCTCTTGGGGTTATGAAGCATATTATTACAAATATTAACCAACAGGATCACTATATACATATGCAAGTATAAAGTTACTGGCAGTGGAAAGTTACTAAGTACATTTACTCAAGTACAATATTGAAGTACTTGTATTTTACTCAAGTATCCATTTTCGACTCCATATTGAAAGGGAAATATTGCACTTTAAAAAAAAGAAAAACTTCACTACATTTATTTGATAGCTGCAGTCACTTGTTTGTGCAGATTAACATATTACAAAATGTATGATTTGATTATAAAATGTGATGCATTGTTATAGATTGAACAACCCAGTAGTATATCAAGTAAATTGGCTTCACTTGAAACAACTAAAGCATTACAATGCAGCTTATTGACACACTGATAATAAAAAATAATTTGTAACAATACTATATGATAACACTATTGTGCACAATGAATACATTGTCTTTGGTTTCCTGTGTACATGTTGTTGATAATAGCCTACTTTCCCCCCTCTTTTTTAACCTCTATTTTGAACACAGAGCCACCAATGGTGAATTCAAATAAAAAGATAAGAATACAGGCTGTAGGTTAGTAGTTTTATTTAAGAGTATTTTCTATGTTGTTGATTTTTTTTGTGGATAGCCTACATCATAGCCTACAGTTATTTAGTATAAGTGAAATTAAATTTTAAATGTTTTAAAAATATAGTCTAAGCTATTATGCTCCAGTGTAGTGAATATTAGAGATAAACGTGGGGGAGGACAGTAGTCTTTTGGAGCTGCATCCAGTGTTTCTGATGGAAAGCTTAACATCGAGCAGTGGTGAGAAATTGCGCCACCTGGTGTCCCCTGAGAGAACTACTCACAGTAACCTCTGATTTCTGTTTGTTTCTCCACTACAATCAGGTGATCATTTGTACAGATAGTCTGCAGTCTCCTTCCCCGAGGCACCTGAGGAAGACACGACCGCTACAATGAATCCGCCCTGAAAGATAAGGCAACATTAAGCAAATCATTAACTCTTGTACTGTTGTAAGAGAATACTTTGCAATAGCGTCAATATTATCAGAGTTAAATAAGTGTTAGGGCTATTCTACTGTGTTTCTGATATAATTCCTTTGCTTCCCCACGCTGCAGCATGCTGGGGGTTTCCAATTCAGGCGATTCAGGTGATCGTATCACAGTCCTAATCCATGAAAAAATGGCTTTTAGCTTTTGAAGACAGCTTGTTTTTATTATCTTTAGGGCTATGGAAACAATTCATGCATCAGATTAAAATGACCTATAATTCAGCCAGTGTAAAAAGTAGCACGAAAGAGAGAAATGCTACAGGTAGGCCTATTTCCTCCAAATAAAAATACCATTAAAATAGATAATTTCTTGCATTGAGAGCCAGGAAAGTTTGTATGAGAGCATAACATACTTCATTTGTTTGGAATATAATTTCCTTCATCTGGTGTTTTTCAATAGGCCTATTTACAATCATTTCCAAAAAATCGCAGTGAGAGACTAATTAATTTTCAGAGGCTTTATTCCTCCCTGTTGTTTTCCCCAATAGCATCTTATTTGTTTTAGTACTTGACAACAATAGGCCTAATTGGATTGTTAACATGAAAATGAATTTGCAATTTGCGGATTTTATTAAATTAATGTAAACTATTGCACTTAGACAGCTTAAGTGTCTGTAAACAAATAATTTATAGCCTAAAATAATAATACGTTTGTGGTGGCCGCTATTTGGCTACTATACCTTTAAATTCCCCATGATGCCTCGCGGGTTTGAAATGTTTTGACTCAAGAACAAGATTTACAAACAACAGAGGTGATCTTGTGTAAAAGCAAACTGCTGTTCGCATTTAATAAGATTATTATTGATTAACGTTACACTGGGGGACTATTTCCAACTTTAGTGACACCGTAATTGTGAGTAACTGTTGTCTGTCTTCCTACTTATACTCTGCCTCTGCTGTTTACATCCGGGCATTCAGAAGGCTTGCACTCTGGGCTACACGCTGAGAACTTAGTTTCTCTCTCTCGCCCAGGGGAAAGTCCCCGGACCCGTGGCAGAAAGTGTCCTGGTTGAAACCAGTGTTGGCTCGCGCTTCACCGTTACCGGCTGAGACGTTCATGTGAACAGAGCCTGGGGATCGTTAGCCGATGTTGTCCGCGTGAATAGTAATGCAAGCAGCAGTTACTACCGCAGAAACAGAACGGGGCTCATTCTCGGAATGCACTTTTTTAAGCTTTTCTAGGCTACATGGGTAACACTCTATGGTAATCATAATGAATCCATGCACAACTTAATGCATGAAAAAGCGTGAATTAATGCATGTACTTTATGAACTATCAGGAATGTACAATGATTAATAGTAGCCCCTATCCATGCATGAGTTAATGAAATAATAATATGTTAAACAATGCAACAACTAAGGCAGTGGTTCCCAACCTGGGGGTCCCGACCCCCACTAGGTCACGAAAGCTTTGCGAGGCCTTCTTGATTTTAAGGGCTGTAAGACAACTTTAAATTGTTTTACTTACAGTTGGCCCATATTTTTGCATTTGATTCATGTCTGTAAAGAAAACTAAATGAAATTGTTATTTTTTTAAAGTTTGGATTATTATTTAAGATATACACTCACAGGATAAGGGCACTATTAAGTATGTATGATTGTTTAAAAAAAAACATAATACAGAGAAATGTATAAAAAGTTCTGAATATGAATAAAATAGGTTACTAAAGCTGGAGATATACTTGCTGTTTAACCACCCGTTTGCGTAGATATCGAGTACGTACACAACAAACGGACAAAACGGACGCAGAATACATGAGGCAGTGTCATGCGTTCATGTAGTTAAAAACAAGAATATCTCTGACTTTAGTCAGGAGTCATCAATTTACTCAATGATAGAAAAGGGGTCCCTTAAGGAAAAAGGTTGGGAACCACTGAACTAAGGTATCTGATTTCTGAGTTATTAATGATGTTAATGACTTCTTAGGTAAGTCTGCAGTGAAAGGGACAGGCCAAAAAAAATAAAAAATAAAATAAACGGCCAGTCACAGCCACACATTATGTGTAGATTTCACTGGGGACGCAGGGGACATGTCCCCCTCAATATTTAGAACATGTGCATTTATTCCCCCAATAAAAACATGAATGTATAGCAGAGGACTTTTATTTTTATGAAATTAATGACATTTCCACTATAAATTGGTGCATTAAAATGCACCAGAATTCAGGAAATTACATGTTTGACGCTCAATATTCACACTGCATTCACAAAAGTCAATTACGAGACAAGATATTTTCTCATAATTATGAGATATTTTCCTGTAGTTCCGTTCCGAGATAAAGTGTCTAATGCCCCCCCCCCCATGTTGAAACAAAACCTACGCCCCTGCAGCAGCACATGTATTTTTTTAAATTCCAAGTGTTGTAATCATGATTAACTAGGAATTACTTTTTCATGAATTCATCATGTTTGTGGCCCTTCTAATAAAGTGGTGACCTGCTCCGTCTTTTACATTAATAAATAACACAGGCCTATGATTAATAGTGGTGTATTAACCATTTGGTTCTTATAAATCAATCATCATTGTGACCCCTCAAATCACTGCTATGACTGCTCAGTTTTTTGGCCTGTCCCTTTAACTGCAGACTTATAGGCTACCTATGCCCAAAACATGGACATCGAATAACTCAGAAATCATTATGATTGAGACACCTTTGTTGTTGCATTAATTAATGTTTCATTCTTGCATTAACTCATATTAATTCTAAGAGACTAAAAATACTACATAAATGAATCCATGCTTTTTTATCCATTAAGTCATGCATGAATTCATGATAATAGCCGGCATGTAGCCTTACCTTAAAGTGTTACCCAGTCATCGTACCTCTTTGACAACAAACCATTCATTCAGTAGTGCTAATGCTCCTTAGCAATTTATTAGAGCTTGAGATGAAACATGTTTTATAATGTACATGATAATTTCCCTCTTGTGCACTACCTGTTACACTGCAATGGTCTATGATTCATCCCTAAAGTGCCAGAAACAAGCTCCCAATTTGAAACATGTTTAGGTCGCCATCTAGCGGTTGAAAATGTGATGTGCAACCCATCAGCACCAAGCCAAGTGCCTGACATAAATTCAGAGAAATCAACCTGACATTATAGGCTATAATTTTGCAAATGAAAACCTAAAACTCTCGATAAATGTCACAACCTCATTCACCTTAAGCACTCCGAGCGTTTTATCAATTTATTCAAACTCATATGCTGTAGTTAAATAGTTAACATCCTCTATAAGCTGTCATATTTAAAATCAACACTTTATTTTTCCAGCTGTCCAGAATCCCCAACAAAAATGTCTATAGCTGACTTTTACTCTTAAAAGGTCTGTCACACAGACCTGTATGTGTCTGTACCTACTGTAGGCCCTGTTGTTATGGAGCAGTATAAGCACACTGTAGGTTTCGTCCTGTTTGAACACCTGATGGCAATTAGCCAATAAGGTGGAAATAAAACGATGGAAAAAGGCATCAGAAACATCACGTGGCTCTGCATTGTCTGCAGCAGTGAACATGGCCAGTGGGTCTCCATTTTCTCTCTAGTGTCACCTTTCTGCATGACACAGGAGAACAAAGACACTTGTCTTTCCATGTTGACGCCACTAGAGGGAGCACCGGCTCTACAGCATCCTCCCTAATACACTCTGACATGATCACACACACACAGGCACACATGGACATACTGTATACTACTGGATTAGGCAGCACACAAACAGATTACAGCATCACATGGTGGCCCCTCCAAATGGTGCCTGCCAGTAACCTACTTCCCCCACCATTCACTGGGAGTGGGCGTAGGCTCACGCGGCAGCAGCAGCAGCAGCAGCAGCATCACAAAGGTTCAGCTCCTCCCTGCTGTATCCTGGAGAGACAGAGGGAGGGAGGGAGAGACAGGGAGAGGATCAGGGTCAGATGAATTCCAGTCTGAGTGACGGAGGCGGTGTGTGCAAATGAAGAGGAGAGAGTGCGTGCATGTGTGTGAGAGAGGACAAATCAGGAAGGGCTAGACAGAGAGTTGGGGGGTGGTGGTGGGA
>JAOVVB010101178.1:0-13050 GCA_028570985.1 Heterobranchus longifilis | reverse complement strand
GCTCCTGCTGCTCTCCTCCCTTCTATCTGTCTGTTCCTTTTTTTATCTCTATTTTTCTTACCCTCCGTTTCCTTCCCTTGCAGTTTGCCTGTCTCCACTCCCTCTCCATCTCCTACACATTCTGACATAATCGCACACATCCCCACCCTGTTACCCTGGCACACATTACAGCACAGTGCATATCATGCTCTCCTCTCAACACAGACTCATATTTCCTTTCACAATAACAACCCCGCCCCTTGCCCCCGCCTCCTTTTTTTTTTTTTGCCTCTCTGTTGCCCTTCCCCATCTATCTTTCCCTCGTTCTCTCTCTCTGACACACACTCGGATTGTTGCACAGGCAGAGCACAGAGACTCTTCACATGACAGTGGCTCTAATTTGTCACTGTGTTAAAAAGGCCAAACAGAGCCAGAAGAGGGATCTTTAACAGAGTGGAACATACTCCAGGCTTCTCTTCCACTTCTTGCCTTTTTTTTTTTTTTTGCACAGCTTTTTACTCCCTCCATTTTCCCCTGTAACATCCTTCATCATTCACGATTCCTGTAATTCTCAGAAACTCAGCAGGATGGAGTAATTGAATTCAGATTGTGCAGATGATGACATTATTGCTGGCATTTCTTTCGCAGAGCATCCCTGCGAATCAGCGATGATGTCAAATGTTTATTAATGATTTGAAGCTTCCATTTCAAAACCCCCGCACACACACACACACACACACACACATAATGTAAGCTCTGCCAGTAACCGACTAATCCCCTTTACTACTCGGCCACTCCCTTTCTGTCATGTATTTGTGCTAAGACCAGGATAAACATCCGTAGCAACAGCATCACCCAGTGTGTCCTGCTCTTTTGCTTTTCCTTTTGCTCCCTTTAGTTGATTCTGAAAGTATTCTATTTGTACATAGACCTTATTATATAAAGATTACGCTTCACCACTTCCTCCCACTGTAGAAAAGTGAAGCCAAAATATCCTGAATACAGGTGCTGCCATCTTGAGTCTGCGCTGTAGTGGTCCCGCCTACACCCACCCGCAGCTGTCAATCATAATGTTTCACCTCATTTTTATAGCATCAAACACACACACAGGGAAACAGACCGATTTTATGGGGTAGTGGTGAGGAAATGAATCAAATTAACATATACTTGATTGATTCGGCTGCAGCGTGCCAACTGCTAATACAAGCTTCACTATCCCCATTGATTCGAGCAGTGGACAATTCAAAACAGACCACATCCAAAACACTGAGGACCCAATGTCTGTTGGCAGAGTGAGGGGGCTTCCATCGTACCACAATCATCTTTTTAGCAGCTGTTAGTCCAGCTAGTAGGTTGCACTTTTTAAACTTTGAAGCTTTGAAAAATCATTCAACAACAGGACAGACACTGTTACTGATAGCAGGTCAGAAAAAGCCACAGTCCCATATCATGTGAAGAAAAGTGCCACTTCTTCACTTAAAACCAAACTTATCAGACAAACACTTGGACAGTGTGATAAGAACTTGATTTGATATGTACTTTGAGTTTTTACTTGGGCCCATGTAGTACTAACATGTACAAATACAGTCTATGATTTGTGCCACGAGACAACGTAGTCCAAAGCATGGACAGATGTCTTCAAAATAAAATGTATCCTGCTGCCTCCTGCTATTCCATCATGTTTTTTTTTCCATCAATATTTAAGAATTTGTGATAGCATTTGAAGAGCTTGAAGCATTTTTGCTTTATTGGAAGATGAACAGAGAAACTAGAAGAGAAAGAAGGATAAAAGGTTGGATTTGAGGCCATTTGAGGTCGCTAACTGAGCCACCGTGACGCCCCCGAATCATCTCTTCATTTGGGATTTGTCTTCACAATAAAACCGTGTTGTCTAGTTCATTAGGCTGTTAAATATTCCTTTTCTCGTGATTTATTGCCAATCGTCCTGATCGAGCACTGTGTGCATTTAGTCCCTTTAGTGTATCCCTATGTCAGCATTTATTTTTAAGGCTGCATTATACCCTGTGCGCTCTGCTGAGCCGTGGTGGACTGGGTGACCTCAGTGTTGTAGCCCTTAAGGCTGTATGTGTCACAGCTTCTGATGTCTTGTGCTTCACTTCCACTCATGCAGCTCTATTAAAGTGTCCCAGAACGAGCGCCTGTATCACTTGCCATCTCCGCTCTGAGAAAATTCAGTGTGTGTCCTCACTGTCTTGTCTGATGACAGTCATGGTCGAATAAGCTGGTGAGTCGTTTGACCAAATAGAAACATGTACCTGTTAGTTGGCTGCTTAAGTTTATTGATTTGATTAATTCAATGTTAATAGTAAACTTTACTATATGTGGCAATACCAGACTGAACTGAAGGACACTCGGAGAGCGCAGACATCCGCCAAGGCCAATGGTGCATTCACATGCTCCTCAGATAATCCCATTTCCTGAGTTGGGAGGTTCTTCTGACTTCTGCCTGTTCATGAATTTTAAGTCGTAATGTGGAAATGAACGCTATAAAGAAGATGTATTGGGTAGCGTGCGCGCCCCATGTTGGTTGAGTCCTTGCAACGGCCCGGGTTCAAATCCGACCTGCAGCTCTTTGCTGTGTGTCGTCCTCTCTCTCTCTCTCTCTCTCTCTCTCTCTCTCCTCCCTTTCCTGTTGATCTTTAAGCTTTACTTTAAGCTGTAATAAAGGCAAAATTACCCAAAAAATAATCTTTAAAAAAACAATGCATTGATAGCTGATAACAGTAGTTGCATGACAGTGAAGAGTAAGGGATCAGGCGAGCCATGAAATATTATTCTGACCCCATGTGAACTGATGTGCTGATCAGCTGTTTAATTCATGCTGTGCAGCTATCACCTGACTACCAACTTCCAATCATATTGATTCAGGCATCCAGCGTGACCTGACATTATAACCTGACAGTGTCACTTTACTCTGCTGAGTACCAGCACCATCTCTCCTCACCATTCCAACTTCATTAAAGAGCAGCAGAGTTTTCTGCCTCTATAACGATTTGCTAAAATGGTCAATTCCTTGACGTAAATGGGATTTAACACTCATGTGGAACATAGACAGACTGGTTATTTACCTCCTTGTATACTGTACATAATTCTAAACAGACTAGTATCCAGATTGCAGATCATCTGTGTGTCAAACCGTCATTTCCGGACCGACTGACGCAGCAATTTAGGATGAACCCACTTTGGTTTCTGGCTGCCTGGCCACTGTTACATTTACCGCTCTGCAGGATATCGGCTCGCTCTTCTTATCACCAGCAATGGAAGATAAGAGCAACAACTGATAATATGTATCCTTTGCATTACCATTATCCTTTGCACCATTTTAGGGTGTAGATCACCATTACATCAATTATCATTATATGATTTGTTTTACTGTGGAAGTACTGGGAGCTGTCGCATCTGTGGAACCTGAATAACGTGTTTACATCCAACAGTATCCTAGTTTCTATGAATGCTCCAGCTAACACATCTGAAACCAGGAACAGTGTGACCTGGTTTCTGGAGCCATATTTACATATGCAAACGCATAACCAGGATACTCTAAAAACATGATAATAACATACTAGTGTGTAGGGCTGTCCCGAATATCATTTTCTGGGCTTCAAAGCTTCAGTGTGAAATAATGAAATATATTCAAAGCTTCGACTCTTGTTGACTCACTTCCATGTCATTTCTCTCTGAATTAGGGTCGAAAGTTTTATTTACAACCATGAAAAGCAAGCAGGCTAAGAAACTGGACTAAATGACATGTTGTCTGTCTGTCTGTCGATCTTTGCTCCGTTCAGTACCCAGGACAACGTCACACAGCGTCTCTGACAACTGAGAACTAATAATAATCCATGTTGGTGCATAGTGAATAATATTGGATTACTATTCCTTATTTGGGATTTCTGGGGTAATGCATGCAAAAAACAAAGCATTCAAATGCTGATTTGGATGTTGATTACCATGGCAACGGTCAGCCCTATTAGTGTGCATTAGGGATGCACCGATTGAAATTCTGGGCCGATACCGAAAATAACAATTTGACGGATAGCCGATACCGATGTTTTGTTGTTGGTTATTTTGTTTTTGTAGTTATTTATTCCCCCTTCTTTGCCAGGGAAACAAATAAATCTTCATGATAAAAAAGAACTGAACTGTTTTAAATTAATTCAACATTTTATTATACAAACAACTTTTAATATAACCCTCTTTCACATGACATTTCTTTTTTTTTTTTTTTTTAAATAACTGCTTCAAAAGCGTTTTTAACCTTTTAACATTTAGCCAGCCCAAAATTGATGCAACAGAACAGATAAATATCCATGTCATCTTGTTTGCCGATATGCTGATTGCAGTCAACAAGGCGAATAATGGTCGATACCGATGTTCAGCCGATAAATCGGTGCATCCCTAGTGTGCATGTATCACATTAGTATCTACAGTAACTGAGCTATTCTCTGCGTCTCCGTGGGACAGATTATAAAGTTAATGCAAACCCACACTGAGGCTCTTGCAGCCTTTTTTCTAAATAATTACCAATCTGCGTCCACCAAGCAATGCTTATTTAAAAATATAAAATTTTACATCTAGTACATCCCATCATTCCCAGCATCATACTTCACAATAATGGCGTCTAGTGAACAGTGTGTGCCAGAGTGAATGGCATGTGTGAGGGCTAATTTTAGAGTGTCTTCTTGTGTTCAGTAAGAGCTTATGTACTCTACTGTGAATTGCGCTGGGGAAAGGGCTTGATTGTGAGTAGAGGAGATTGTTGTCCTCATTACAGCAGTAAGCTGCTGCTTACTTTTTCATTGATGTAATGGGACGTAAGAATGAGTTGAGTCCACGCTGTGCGCTGATATGCTAATGCTAAAAAGCACTGATGGAGCCTTTTCTTACTGGCAGCGAGGCCTCTCAGCTTTTGGAGCCATTAATTTTGCAGCAGTGAACTAGAAAGAGGAAGTGAGAGAAGACAGAGAGAGAGAGAGAGAGAGAGAGAGAGAGAGAGAGCTGACTGCCCCCTGGAGAAAACTGCACACTCTGACAACCATTTGAAAGATGTCAACAAAGCCTTCTCCCTTTCCATCTACGTAAATGGTGAAGATAATGTAGACAGCCTGGTTGAAAAAAAACAAAAAACATTGAAACATAAGTGATGTCCCAACAGCACCGAACAGGCACAAGCTGCCTTCTTTTCTTTTTTTTTGATTCGTGGAGGAAAAAAAAACATCCAGTCATTAGACTTCTTGACAACATATTGAGGGCCATTCTGTAATACAGATGGGATATTGTGAAAGACTGATGCATTTCTGCAATGTGTTTTCCTTTTTAATAACACGTAATGGGCTGTGATGACAAATTGCTGGAGCTGTTGCATTTGAAAGCCAGCACAATGGCTTCTACTGTCACAAACCAATCTTATTTGGCTCCCCTGTGTGGATGAGTCTCAGCGATGATGTCCGCGCTCTAGAAATACACTTAGTCATTCACTTAGAAGACATCCTCTCTGAAGTTACAGTGCATTCAAAGCACACAACGAAGTGCTCATTATGGAGCTCTGTTGGGTGAATTTTGGATAATTCTCATGCCTTTGTAGTTGTATCCTTTTCCTGGATGTGTATTTCTGCCTCTCACTGACTCCCCTCCCTCTCTCATCATGTCTCCTCCAGGCTAGGGATGATATATTGAATGGATCCCACCCTGTCTCCTTTGATAAAGCCTGTGAGTTCGCTGGCATCCAGGCTCAGATCCAGTTCGGACCCCACGTGGAGCACAAACACAAACCCGGATTCCTGGAGTAAGCTCGCCTTATCATTAAGATGCATTAACACCGAGATTCATAATGACTCTGTACGGCTCTGTTATACTTTTATATGTTCATTTCACAGCTGTGCATGCACTGTGGTTATCTCCTGATTAAGTGCAGGCTGTTGCTTCAGGGATTTCCTCCAATGGAAAGCTTGGGGGTGATGTCAGCTGTTACAACTGTTTTCTGATATGTAGGCAGCAGGGCAAGAATGACCTCATACTTAGAGGTATGCTAACACAAAAGGAAATGCCTCTAGCTGAAAAGAGTAACCATGTAAATATGCTATTTATCTCCGTAGCCTGAAGGAGTTCCTACCTAAAGAGTACATCAAGCAGAGAGGGTCCGAGAAGAAAATATTCCAAGTATGTACATTACAAAAAATGTGTTTGAAACTGTGTGCGGCCCGTGGGAATTATAGTAATTTCTTCTCTGTTGAGGCATAAATTGACAAAACCTGTAGACGTAACACACCACGTATGTAATGATCAGTCAATCAAGGAGGTGGAGACGTTACTTCTATTCTTTGTCCAGGATCATAAAAACTGTGGAGAGATGACGGAGATTGAGGCAAAAGTGAAGTATGTGAAGCTCGCCAGGTCCCTGCTGACATACGGAGTGTCCTTCTTCCTGGTGAAGGTAAGAGCTAAAAGCTTTCTACTTTACTCCAGTAAAGATGGGACAATAGGCTCACATTCCCACCAAAAAATGCATATTTTTCTCCTATAATAATATCTATTGGTTATGGTAACAAGTATAGACTGTATATAAAGATGGACGATGCATCCTGAGATAACTTCTGCTATGATATGACACTATAAATATAATTGAATTGAATGTGGTTGTAGGAAACAGGCACATAATGCTTCTGTACTAATGAGTGGCAGCTGTGATTAGAAAGCTGCTCTGATATTCACCGTGCTGTCAAACAGGTTCAAAAGCTTGTTGAAAAAAAACCCCACAAAACCCCATTATCACAACAAATCAGAAGCTCCGGTGTGGAAGCTTGTTCGTTTGCAGTTCAGCAGCACACTCAGTGCTGTGAAATACTTTGTGACAATAGCAATTCTGTCCTGTTCTGGTTTGGCGAACACAAAAGTGGAATGGAAGTGCAGCATGCGAATGGGATGAAGTCGCACCAGCAGGTATTACAAAAGCTCTCTGACAGCAGCAGCCCATTTGGTTACGAACTAGCCGGAAAAAGAGGAAGAGTGCAGTTGTCTGCTGGGGTCTTAATGGACGGTAAATGGAATGTTTGGCCCTGCAGTTAAAGCAGACTGCAGGGTTCAGATTATCTCTGTGTGCACGGGAGAGTGCGTGTGCATCGACATGTACGAGCGCTGTCTGCGTTCGATGAGGAGATGTAGTGATGGAGATTTCAGGACTCTGTTAAATAATTCACTCCAGCTGCACTCTGCTCTTGATGCGAGCAGAGGCGAAAAGCACAGACCTGGCTTTGTTGAGGGACATCTGAGAGTTTATTGTAACCTTTCATTTCTCATCTGTTAATCTTTAATCATTGCAAGTTCGAGGTTGGCAAATCCTCTATTGCTGTAAACTTCATAGATAGAAAGATACTGTACATGGGGATAAAGTAGGGGGGTAACAGAATACAAGCAGGGGCGCCTTAAGGTGGGGGGGGGGTTCTTTCAATAGAAAATAATTGACCTATCGTCACGAATAGAATATTTTATTTACAATGTACTAATAAAACTAACAGTTTCTTTACTTGTTTTTGACAAGTCAACATCCAGAGAGCCTCTGTATTGTCCAACCCCACCCCCCTGTATTTACATGAAATGGTTCGGTCCTGCACCCAGAGCAGGCACAACGCTGCACAACGCTGCGCAATTTGCGCTGTTAGCAGTGAGTGAGGCATCATGTCTCAGCCTCCTAAATCAAAATCAGGCCTCCAAAAACAAAAAGACAGGAAAGAAAAAGGTGAAAGGGCGACAGTATGTCACCCAGTTGTTCACTAAAAAGGTGGGTGTTACAGTGTGTTGAAAAGCCCTAGTATAGTATGTTGAAAAGCCGTAGTGTAGTGTGTTGCAATCCATTGCATTTTGGAGCAGATCCATACACAAATTATTTTTTGCTTTCATTAACATTGCAAGATAGCGGAGGTCTGCACTGTCTGAGTACAAAGTTCTAGTTTGTTTTTGTTTTCACATAAACATAAATCCTTTTAAAAAGTGCAACAATTTGTGTGCAGTGCACCTGTCACACAATGATGGCAGAGGAGACGCACAGCCAGGACACTGTCAGGAATGTGTTTTTGGAAATATAAGACTAACTCTAACCCTCAGCAAGACAAAGTATTTAGTAATATTTTGCTTAATTTGAGTAATCTAATGGAATATGTTACAAATTACATTTTAGGACATAATATTCAGTAATCTGTAGTGAAATACGTTTTAAAAATAACCCTCCTAACACTGCATGGGAAATAAATATGCCGCTGTTTGCTGCAGTCATGCATGCAGGTGTGTATGATATAAAGCCTCCCCTTCTATTGTGATTTCTTGCACACACAGATTTTCCCCAACAATAATCGAGGTCAAACCATTTACAATAATATAACAGGAACCTACCTCCAGCTACCCACTTCAGATTAGAAAATCAAACTTCCTGCTCGAGTACAGCCTTGATCATTGTGATGTTCAAGTAAGGTGACCTGAAACAATGGAGGTTTTTAATAAACCGTTGTACGAAGATATCATGAACACTGGGATAATGTTATCTGTCCTTGTGTTTAAGAGCCCTGAATCCTGAGGCCGTTCTACTTATTGGCCTTTGAGCCGTACTCTGTGATAAAATAACAATAGCCCGGAGACATAAAAATGTAGGTATTTTGAACACCCCCGTCTCTACAAACCGTTAATTTTTGTGTCGTCCTCTGCACCCCTGGAGGGCAGCCAAGTGTAGGCTCAGTCTCTGAAGTGAGCTGTAATAGATTTTCAGTGGGCAGAGAGAGTGGAGGACACCGGAGCGTCTCAGGCAGAGAGCTAGTGGAAGCACCATGCTGGGGTGCTGACAGTGACTAAACCCTGTGGAGACCCTGCTCAATAAAGCAGCAGTTAAACAAGGCTGAACTCTGCTGGGTCACTTCACAGCTGCCCTTCTCCTCCTCCATTCGGGGCTTTAAGCCACGGACACAGCATGTGTATTACGGCAGCACCAGCAGAACGGTACAACCATTTTAGCGTCCGCGCCTTGACTGAATCACCCGTGTAGGTGTTAAACACGGACGTGAATGCTGTCTGATGTTTTCCTATCCGACAGGAAAAGATGAAGGGTAAAAATAAGCTGGTCCCGCGGCTGCTGGGGATAACCAAAGAGTCAGTGATGCGAGTGGACGAGAAGACGAAGGAGGTGGTGCAGGAGTGGCCCCTGACAACAGTCAAGAGATGGGCTGCCTCCCCCAAGAGCTTCACCCTGGTACTGTGTGACTCTCTGCATCAAGTCCTCAGCATTACTTCTAGAGTTATACACTCCTAATCCTTTGCACATATTCAGTTATTCTGCGAACAGTGTGATTTGCACGGCTCTGCATCACATATTCAATCTCTCCCCCAGTTTTCATTTCCCAATACAAACAGCATTCCTAAAAAAAAATGTCGAGACCTCAGACTCCAATATTGAATGTTTTCAGCATGCTCGCCAGATATTTCATCCGAGTTAACAATAGATGCCCGGGGAAGAATGTGCAGAATTTAGATGTATTATTTATCTGAAAGCTTTTTCAATTTTCTTTACCAGCTGTTGGCAACAGCACTGTCTGTTTTCCTCCCATATTGGAAAGGAGCACTCCATTTAAAGATTAATAGATTATGCAAATTTTTTGGGAAAAAAGTACTCTAAGGTATATTTGCCAACATTGATTTAACCTAAAAATATTCACCCTTGCATTTCTGTATAACGCTTTGAAGTGAGCAGTGTTGGGATTCACTACATCTCATTTTTAATCAGCTCTTTGGAGAAATGGGAAGCTTATTAGGCATAGAATGTTTTAGCAATGCCAGATGGATGTTTAAATACTGCCCTGAATCTCTGCTGTCTTCGATGCATTACAAAGGATTTCGGAGAGTACCAGGAGAGTTACTACTCTGTCCAGACTACAGAGGGAGAGCAGATATCCCAGCTTATTGCTGGATACATTGACATCATTCTTAAGAAGGCAAGTAATTAAAAACGTGAATGAATACAACATACATACGATTTCTTTTATTTCATTTTATCTGACATGGAAATCACAGTAGCATCAGAATTATGCACAAGAACTACATGAACTGTGTTAAATAAAGACATACACAAGAATACAAACAGAAATGTCACAAAAACGTATATGAAAATACATACACAAAAATGTAAGATTTTTAAGTGTTATTTTAAAGTTTATTTTATTTTATCCTTCTATTTTTAACGATGCTTTGTATGTTGTATGTTATGTTTTTTTAAACTGTATACCTTGCGATGTATTTTTATCTTTTTTTTTAAACAGTAAAGTGCTTTGAGACCGCTACACGTGGTTAAATTACACTTTAATACAATTTGATTTGATACATACACAAAATACAAATATGTCTTCATGAGTATTAGGTGTGAGAACAGTTGTTTCTGTTTTAGTCATGATTTAATACCTCTATTAAAAACGTTAAAATTGTGTTCCATTCTCAGTTCAGTTTTGCTCCTTTAACAGAGAAAACTGATCGTCCAAGTGAAGTTTTACGTAATGCAAGGCGACAGTTGGCATTTGTTGAGGCCCGTGTGTTTACTCTACGACTTTACTGCTGGTGTCTTGTAACACAGTCATTAAGCAGGGAAGGAGCTTGACCATGTAGACATTTAAAAATAAGCTTTAAGGTGGAATAGCTTATGAATATTATGCATATTTGCATAAGCATAATGCATGTATATAATATACATATACATGCAGCTAATTGTTGCTACGTTGTTGACTGTGGTGTCCGTTGCTCTTGTTTCTGCAGAAGCAGAGTAAGGATCGTTTTGGTCTTGAGGGAGATGAGGAATCCACCATGCTGGAGGAATTGTGTTCCCCTAAGAAGTGAGTAGTGCTCATGTATTATCTACTGTAGCAGAATGTTGACCATTCTGATTCAGCGAACACAATCTAGTTATTCTCCATGAATCTAAAGCTCACTGTTTAATTGTGCATGTAATTACATTTCTGCCAGCACAGCACACTACCCCCAAGAGAGGTAATGTTAGAATTAAAGACAAAAACAGCACTTTGAATTTTAAAATAGCACTAACACTGTTCTCAATATTCCAGAATACAATATGTTAAATTGCTTCCTTGTCGGCTTTCTGTTTGTGCAAACACAAAACCTGCCTCAGGGTGCAGACACAAAATTATCATCTTATTTCTCAAAAGAATGCTGCATCATTTGGTAGTCAAGATATCACGCAGGTTAAGTTATCATCTCATTGGAAGCTGTTTTATTCAGTAATTCCTATCTCCCAGTTGGTTGCCGTCTCTCCTGATTTTCCCATGTAGCTTAGTAACTGATGGAAATTAAGGTAATTCTGATGGATCAGGGCTCTATCACACAGAGCTTGGAAATTTGTTGTCACTGGAAATCCACATGGCTCTTAGTGAAACCACTCTCTGGCAGAATGGGGCATCATATTCCCGCTGCTTATGGGCCAATTGACTCGTGTTGTGGTTCTCAGCACAAAAACATAATTGCTGCCTCTCAAAACAAGCCATAATTAACCAATGGAGTCAGGAGCATCTGTTGAGCTGGGCAGGAAAACAGACATTTTTTTTTCCCGTGCAATATTTTTTTTTGACAATGCTTACTCACCGTGGGAACAGTTGTTAGCATGATAATTGTTTTAATTATAATTTTGTAATTTCCCTCATCTAAATTAGAAACAGTTGCGTTATCATCTGGGATAATTATCTGAATTTAAAGATGCACTTACAAGTAAGGAAAATAGTCAACTCTGGAACAACTATCCATAAAAACCCTCTATCAGATATTCTCTTTAATTAACCTTCTCTATCAAAGGAAAGTCTGATACCTTTTATAAAATGTGGGGAGAATTTCTGTTTTTTTTTGGAAAATAATTAGGTGCGACCTTGACCAATTAAATTGAAAGATGTGACCAGATAGTAACACTTCTGTGGTATATCAGCTCTGTAACTCATTGTTCAGACTCACTTTACCTGTAATATGCCTCCTATATCCATCCTAATTAATTTAGAATTATTTATGTTTTTATTTTATGTTTAGGCGACTTACTTGGTTTACTAAAACATGTCTCGTTATGTTATTTTATTATCGCTGTTGCTGCTTATTTTATTTTGGGGAAACTTTGAAGATTTTTGATAGGAGAGAGAAACTGGGTGGGGCGAGGGTAGATATATTTGTTAAAAGAAAAACTAAAAAAACATAATTGTGGGTCATGCTGTTATTACCATTAGATTACTCTGTGATAATAAAAATAGATGTCTGGATGTTAAAATAAACTGCTGCTCCCCCCAAAAAGATCTATGTATAGATATACAGACAATGCTGTGTTTCACCTTAATGTATATTACTGATCTTTCCACTACACTTTACACACATGTCATGGTTCCCTCGGGTCCCTGAAAACCCTTGAAAGTTTGTGAATTTGTGAAAATAGACATAAAAAGACATGGGTCATTGAAAGTGCTTGCATTTCTGTATTTTGTGCAAGAATAGAAATTAAGGTTATTTTGTCATTTCTTTTACTTAACGTTAGTAAATAGGCTTTGTGTAGTGTCGTATTTGTGGGTACTGCAAACCATTGTTCTCCCGTCGTCGACAGTCGGACTTCCTGTTGAATCCACTGGAATGTTTCTTGAACGCTGCAGCTCTTCAGCCATCGCTGATTAAACTCCCTCATGTTCTCATTAGAACAATTCTCAGTGTTGTAACAGTGATTAACCTCGATCCATGTCTCAGACTATGCCATGTTGAGTCCTTGAATGTGAGGGAATTGGGCCTGGAAAGTCCTTGAAATTGATGTTTAAGAAAGTGTAGGAACTAGAGCTGCAATGATTAGACGACTAATCGATTAATCGATGGACAGAAAAATAATCTGCAACTATTTTGACAATCGATTAATCGTTAAAATAATTTTTCATGCAAAAATGGCAGAAAATGCTGTTTCCAGCCTCTCAAATATGGCAAATTCCTGCTTTTCTCTGTTTTATATCATATTAAACTGAATATCTTTGGATTCTGGACTGACAAAACAAGACATTT
>JAOVVB010101169.1:0-13050 GCA_028570985.1 Heterobranchus longifilis | reverse complement strand
TTTAGAAAAACAAGCACTGAGCCCTGAAATTGCAATTCCATAAAGGCTTTAAATTACTGAGTACAGAATCAAGAACTTGCCTGATGTGCTGCGCATGGTGACCGTGTTATAGGGAAACGCAGCGCTCCCCGAGATAGAGACAATAAAACCTGAGATGAGTGAGCCATATACTCAAACAAAATAAAGGAAGAGAAGATGGGCTGGCTACGTGATGAGGGGGGAGTCACTATTGTACCTCTGCATCTCATTTTACGCTTTTAACCATGAGGATGCATCTGAGAGGACACATTTAGTTTTTTTTTCCCCCTGCGCATAATATCTCTCTGTGCTTCATATCGATGGAAGCCTTAGTGAATGGATGCCAGCACTGCATGCAAAGCCTCCTCATTCAGAAGCAGTTAAAACGATATGAATCTCATCATTAGCAGAAAGGGGAGGATGTGTATGGTGGGATACTCCTTGACATAGTCAAGAATACACACACACACACACAAAACATGCACACACTCACATCTGCAATATAAGCTTGTGCGCACACACAGTCGGTCATGCACATCCATTCATTCATTTTCCCAGAGTCACTATCAGACAAACACATTCAAACCTATGGGAAGTTTATACTCTCCACTTCAACTGACTTGTATACCTTGGTAATGGTTTCTCCACAAATCAATAAAAATTCCGGGACCCACATTTGATACAAAGCCTTATTCTGTTATCATGCAAACTTTAGGTGTCACATTGGCTCAGATCTTATTAATATTTTATGTCATTCTTTCCAGCGACTCTCCATCCTATCACCTCCTCTATTCCTCCTCACCTCCGTGCTTTCTCCACTCTTCTATCTAGAGTCATTTGGGATCGGCATGAACAAGATTTTCATATCAGGTAAATGAATATCTTTATCACAGAGACAGAAGCCTGGATGCTCGGGGAGTTGGAGAGAATAATCACACAGAGCAAACAGTCTTGGGGAAACAGAGAGGCACTCTGTAATAACTACCTCTCTCAGTCTCCCACACTGCTCTCTGTATACATCTAAATAGCCTGCTTACTGCGGTGGACGCTGCCGGATCAATGGCCTTTCTGTGGCTTAGCACTGACCTTTGACCTTTGATGAGCCCGTAGGGGAAAAAAATGAAAAGATACGGTGGAGTTACGAGTTTTGACTCTATTTTTGATCAACAAATACAACATACTGTACATGTAAATGTTTTTGTTAGAATTGAGACATGCTGGCCACATGCTAGCGGCATGGCTCTATAGGGATGTCTAGCAATAGGGTGCCTAAGATTGTAGTTTTAAAACCCGGAGTTAGCATTTTAGCACTTCCAGTTCCCTTGTCAATGAGTTTTTTGAATGTGCTTTTGTTTAGACGTCTGAAATAAGGTCTGTGGTTAACACAAGCTTCAGAGATTTTCACATTTTGTTCTATGAAATAAAATAAGTTGGTAAATATCCCACTCGTGCATTTTAAAGCTTTTACATGTGTTTAAAAAGGCAGTTACTAACAAATGGCTAAATGAGACTACAGAGGTTGTCCAGGACATAAAACATCACCGTCAGCTTAGTAGTGGCGACGGTGAGGTGGACCGCGAAATGCGACTGTTGGTGTAGTTAATTTATAGGCAGAGATTATCTTGCTAGACAAAACGTGTAAGTATCATAAACTTGTGTTTGCCACAGAGCTTATTTTCTGCAATGATCCAAAATCCAATGCAAAAATCCCATCGGCTTTTTGATGAGGGAACGATGAGCGATGCTAACTTCTGGGTTGGCCTACAAAAAGGCGTCATCCCTACAGATGGCTCCTTATGTTGGTCTGTCTGTCCACCACTTTGGTCCAGACTGAAATATCACAAAAAACTATTAGATGGATTGCTCTGACATTTTCTACACAGACTCATGTTCCTCAGATAATAAAAAGTACTGACTTTGGTGATCCTTTGACTTTTCCTTTCACGCTACTATAAGGTTGACATTTTTGTTTTTTTAGAGAAATATTTCACTACTATTGCTATAGGATTGCCATGGATATGAAATTTGATAGACATTCATGTCTCCTTCAGGATGAATTGTAATAACTTTCATGTTACTCCGACTTTTCATCTAGTGCCACCACGAGGTCAAAACTCTATTTTGTCCAATATAAACTAATTCCCATCAGCCTCAGCTGTAGGCTGCTTTGTGTTTTGCAGAAGTACAGCCTCACAGAGCTGCTAGCATAGCTGTAGATTCTTAGGCTGGGTTCAGATCAGGCGCTACGGCGAAAACGTCAGTCCTGCCATTCTCTTGAATGTGGGTAGTGTGTTTAGGCTGCGGTGGGCAGCATGAGGTGCCAAAAAAACCTGCAGCGGCCTGCAGCAAAAAGTTGAACCAGATTCAACTTTTGGAGAAATGCAACTTAACGTCACGCTGCGGTTGCCAACAATTATCACCGGTGGTGAGAGAGTAACGTTACATTAAACATCCCTGTCTCTATCGCTGCCATGGGACGAGGGACAAGAACAACTTCAGTAAAAAAAAAGTTTGAAAAAACTATTAGGATAAAAGACGAAACAAGCACTTACCCTCAACTGCAACAAGCTGCAGCACATAGCACAGTCCCTCAATCTTTTCCTGTCTAGCTACTGTGAAATGAAGCTGCCTTTAACAGAAAACAATTATTGTGGAATATAGGTCTACTTGTACTACATTAGGGAGTTAAACTTCACAACAGAACGTCACACAAATGGATCATTTAAGTGACACTTCCACCGTGCCGCACAACCCTGCGCTAATCGCAGCGTCGCCGGGTTTGGTCTGAACGCAGCCTAAATCTTGTTTCTTGTTGAAGATAGACTTAAAACAAAAGCAGATTTTTGATGTGTGCATTTCAATAAAACAAAAGTTTGTGGTCGCCTTATTAGCTATCCAACACTGGGATACCAGAATATTTCATCACCATTGTGCATAATATTAGTAAGCATTATAGAGGATTTAATAAGTATGCTAAATCAATTTGTTTATATTTTACTGGTTCGTTGACATTTCATATACCTGTGTGAAAAATAAATTGGTGCAACTAATTCTTTTCTAATGTGGCATGCAGAGCGAAAAGTAACCATCTCTCTTTATTACAATGCCCAATAATAGTTGATTTAATGTCCATAAAATGTGTTCATTAGAATGTTATAGATAAGAAATATTGAAAGTATACCTAAAAGTGTCACATTTATAGTGAATGAACAGGATAATATAATCTAAAAAGGGTGTGATTATATTCAAGTCTTGTCCTCCAGCATTATCTTGGAGCTCATAAAGAGATGAAGTTTAATATGATGCTTTCAGTCAGTTTAATTGAATTTTAATTGCCACTTTGGACAGAAGGTTTAGATCTAATCAATAAAATATTAAACTTTTGGGGCTTTGACGTGGAATGGTCTCGCTGTCGCCCCCGGTGCAATGCATCCTGGTACCGGAGGGTATAAAAATGCCTGTTTATGAGCTGAGGTAGCTAAGCCAACACTTTGCTGTTTTCCATAGTGTTTCAGCAGAATGCAGTGGATAAATAACACAAGGCGAACAAGCTGAGATTCCATTAATTACACTGGTGTGGAAGAGCGGTCGGTCACCTTCAAAGGAAGGCCTTTAATGTGCCAGAGCTATAAATATTTTGAAATGTCACACCTTGGGAAGACAGCATCAGGCCAGAGCCGGGCGATAAATCAGAGCCTGAGAAGAACCAGGAAAGAAAAGATGGCTCTTTGGTATTTTAGAAATAATTACTGATACAAAAGGGGTAATGAATGAAGCTATAAATTACGTTAAAACAGACCATTAGGAGAGGATTAGTTTATAAAACTCGTTGCTGCTCCTTAAAATTACCCTCTCAGAATATCGCGTATTTTACTCCATCCATAACTCATGGAAATAAAAAACATGTATGCATAATATCACACTCTGTTGATTAATGCTAAATTAATTGATTTTGTTCCGCTGCTTATAAATGAGAATCTTCTAAAGACGCCAGATATGACATCACTGTAACAGTTCTTTCTTAATAATATAATGCCAATGTAATAATGTCCATAGTCACCTTTTATGGCAACTACTAAAATCTGCAATGAATCAGTGCGTCTTTTACTTTTATCCAAGTTTGAGCAAGTATAGAGCCGGTATGACCTGGACAGAGACCCCTGTGTTATGTCCTGCGTGTTGGCCAGTCATCGTCCACCACCTGCATCATCACTATCACACACAGTTATAAATCTGAGGGAGCCTTGGTTAGGCTGCTGCACGGATGGAAGGAATTTATCCTCAATCCCTATAGAGAGAGCCTGGGAGAGAAAAATGACATGGCCCATCCTCTAAGGCTCATAAAAGTCTAAATTAAATATCAAATGGAACCACTGATGGATAGCGTCCCCTCCATGGATCCCCAGCGCCGCCTCTGCCTCCACTCCCTGACACGACAGGTGCTGCTCACATGACTGGAGAGCCAGACAACTTTGTTAGCGGGATTGTTCTCGGTTCAGTGTAAAGCTGCGGTGTACAAAAATGAGGGAGTCGAGTAAGTGAACGCAACAAGGCGCCATTATTCCTCGCTGGTTTCCTGCCATGGCTGGATCCTCCCTTCCTTTCAGAAGGATCCTTAAATATTGTGCATGTATGACTGAATGAGAATGTTTCTTCAGACGACTTAAAAGTGCAATTTGTCACATATCTGAATTACAGAATGTATGATTCCCTGTATCCATATTTATAAACTCGTGATTCCCCCATCCTCAGCAAAAGAACACTTCGAAAGATTGCTGTCAGGCGGGAACACCTCATTGGGAGATACTGTAATACTAATGCCAACCCCGCCACAATAGCTGGCGCTATCGCCAGGCTAAAACTGTACATTATGAATCATCAATTGTCGCCCTGCTTTGTATTATCCCCAGAGAAAATCCCAATCTGGGCTTGAGCCCACGGCTGATGGACACCCCATTATTCACTCGCGCTTCTTCAGCTCTGAGACAGGAGTGGGGATAGGCAGTAAAACGACGGCCTTAAGATTAATCCTCCGCTCTTTCTCCTGCTTCCCGAATCAGAATGAAATAGAACATTCCCTTCCCTTAATCAAAAAGTTTTTATCATCTCCCCCCCCTCTCCAACTCAGGAAGTGGGGATAATGCTCGTTCCGTTGCTCGTCCTGTGAATTGACATTGGGGAGGGTGATGAGAGGGATCTGCTCTTGCTGCCTTTTGTACTGTAACAAGTGAGCACAATTTAGATGAGCCGGTGGTCGTCGATCAATACGCGCATTATCTCCCGTACGATGGACCACACAAGCCTTAATAATGGGGTTAGCAACCCCTGCAAACGTCCAAAGCGCCCGCATCACTGAATGGTCTTCACAATTAAGATAATAACATGGTGAAAGTCAAACAGAGCAGAAGTTCATGGTGTTGTAGCAACGAGGAAGAATGCAATGACGAAAGAGTTTAGAGAAAAATAAATCCTTTTAAATCCAAGTTTACCTCTAAAGCCCCGTTCACACATGCACTGCAATCCTGCAACTATCTAGACGTTACACGGTTTTCTGCACAGACAACCGATACATCACGGACAGTACCAGTACTCTCAATGGCTTCTGTGACAAAAATACAAACGGGACCAAATTACACAGCCGTAGCCCCGAAGAAGAGGGCTGCAAGCAGGTAGCCCCTTGTACACTGCACACTGACGGACCAAAAAACCCAAAAAAAACAACGGAGGGGTCTCTGACTAATGATTCAAATCTTTCAGGGGGCCGCCCTAATTTCTATCATACGGCTGGAACAAAACCAGAAGAAAACAAATAACCAAGGGTGAAGAAGAAGGATAATTTACACAGACACCAATGAAAATGTCTAATTAGAGAGACAACGAGATTTGGGAACTTCTGTCAGTAAGGGCCAATGCCGAAATCATCAGACAATTCAAGGAACAGCAAGAGACTCGGTTGTTTATGACAAAATTACAAGCCGGCTGCCTGACCACGGTGTGATCTGCGTCATGTCCTGCCTCCTGCATTTTCTACCCAGGCACCGCACCTCGCCTAAACCAAACAGAGTATTTCTAGTAAGTGAGAACGCGTCTGACACAGACAATCTCCTGTTGTGTGAAAGTGCACCTCCGGACAATGTCCTGCTTTTGCGGACATTGAAAACGGCTTAACAGTACGTAAGAAGTGCGCTCATAGCCAATTATATTAACTAAATAGGAACTTCACACTCTTCTCTCTCCTCTTGCTCATAAGGCGGAGGATGTGCAGCACGAAGTGAGATGTGATTTGGTTCTCAGCGAGGTCACAAGCTTCAGGTGAGCTGTGAAGTTGTGGCTTTAGTCACCCAAAGTCTCGCCTCACACAGCCAGCCTCGATGCCGTCACGCCTCGGCCCGCATCACTTAGCAGAGGGGTGTGAATTTGTTTTCGCCCAGGCGTTAATGAACTGTGGGCTTTGTGGGCTTAATGAGAGCGTGCTTCTGTTGAGCGAAAGGTACCTGGGAGGATAATAAGAGTTCACAATTCAGAAACTTCTCCCTTTCTACAGTTTAGGAGGCGTTTTAACGAAAGGGCATTCGATGGCCGCCGCTGCAGTTCATCTCTGACCTGCCAAATCAGCTGCATGAGGAAACAAGACTCCGGGAGTATTCGTCATCCATCAAGAACATGCAGTTTTGTGCCACGGCTCCTGGCTTCCAGCCAAGTCTAAAGCGACTCATTGTACAGCAGCCAAAAGACAAAGGCAGCTCCCCCTCTGCTCTGTGAGAGCAGTGCGTGGAGGTGTGGGTGGTTATGCAGATCACTAATTGTACAGGCCACCGGGGGAAAGAGAGAACGGAATGGCAGCCTCTCTGCAAGACATGCCGAGGGAGGGGAGGGACGGACTGGTGTGAGCCTCCCTCCCTTCTCCGTCTCTCTCTCCCTCTCTTTCTCCTTCTTTTTCACTCTCTCTACCCTAAATTGGCAGCTGGCAGGCAAATGAATGCGGTGTGAAGTGAGCCCACTGAAGTGCAGGGTCCTGCTGTTCAGGCAACAAAGGAGCTCCATGCGAGACATCTGCTGTTCAGTTATCAGAATACATTTAGTCACGTGCCTCCCTTCCCTCCGCTCTTTCTCCATTCCTCTTCCACCAACATCCATTCTGTCAACTGAGAGAGCTGAGCCTTTCTTTCTCCCCACTTCTCTTCAACGGCATTCTTCTTCAGATCACTCCTCCGCTGACACTCCCCCCCCCCCTCCTCCCCTCCCCTCCATCCCTTTCTCATTCTCTCATTTGCCACCGTAATCCCTCTCTCCACCTCTTCTTTTGCTGCCTTTATTTAAACAGTTTAGGTCTGGCAGATAACCCCGGAGTGCTTCCTATCTGGTCCAAAATGCGTTAACCCTGTGTGAATGATCACAAGACGGCCTGAGGAAACGGCAGACTGAATCTTAATGAGCCACGCTCGCACAAGCAAAAGTAAATTGAGCTTACCACCATGATAAATTAACCTAATGAATGCAATTGTTTTGTGGCACGCTAGCTTGGGCTGGAGCCAGATGGTCAATACTTAGCACGGAGTTTTGTGCTTCCTGTCTTTTTCTTTTCCTCTGTTCTTTCTTGCTTTTACGCTCAAGATGGCATAAGGTAATAAAAAGCCTAAAATCATATTCCAATTGTACATATGCTTTTATTTACATTTGATCGTTTCTGTTAAGATCTCTTTATTTTCTCAATTGAATGCCTGGTTTGCAATGGATAACGCCCTTGTCGGTAAGCATCCATCCGGCACCTTGGACCAGGGCCTTGCAGCTGAGTAAATCGAGCAACTGTGGTGACATGATAGGGGTCTGCAGAGGAGCCTGCGGTGTGCATTTCTCCCCATTTCCCGTCCCAACTCACGATATCCGTGTTTACTTTAACACTTAATCCCTGCAAAGTGTGTCATTTGGTTTTGCACGCTCTTCACTCTCCACTTCGTCCTCCATCCTCTCCCAGTGGTGCAGGCTAGCATGAAGGTTGCACATCCAGGAAGGGACAAACCCCCTCCTGTACTGCGTGTAAACTAGATGACTTCCTCTAGGCAGGTGGCACATATCCAGATGTTCTCTCAATTTCCTCTGTGTGTGTGTGTGCGTGCGCGCCTACTTATGTGTATGCCTGCATGTATTGCTTGAGCTGGTGACCTCTCTGCTCTCCCCACAACATCACCACTGGAGCAGTTTACACCATAATGACTTGTATCGCCCGAGGCCCCGCCACATCTGTGGCTCCCTTCCTCCATCTCTGTCTCAGTCTTTCTCTCTTTCTGTCTCCGTTTTTCTGTCTCTTTGTCTTTCTGCATCCCTCACACACAACCTGTCCATATTTCTCCTGCTTATTTATTCCCTCCAGTTTTTTGTTTTTTTTCCCCACTTTGCTTACTCTGTCATAGACTTTCCCCATCACTTCGTCCTCAAGCAAGTTGCTTTCCTGCTTTGGTCCACAGCACTATTACCGGAGAAAAAAAAAGAATTGCATGGCTCACTTTGCAAGGACTTAATGCATGTCTAACATGACACCTATCAGACATAATAAACAAACACATCATTCAATGTCAGCAAGCTTGAGAAGGTAGTTGCAGCCCCTCATTGGAATGGCCTAGTGTCCAAGATAAAGCACAGGGTAGGCTGTGGCAGCACTGAGTGAGTCTAATGTCACACGGAGTGACGTGTGCTCCACCAACAACAACTCAGCTCATTACCCACTCAGGAGGGGAGGGGGAAAATGGTGCGTCCAAAATGTGACCATGTGCTGACCAGGCGTTCTGTCCCATTCCCACCCCCCGGCTGTATATGGAGAGCAATGACCTCTCACTCAGACAGCGCGGCGTTCGATCGATCATACGTGACATTTGTGACATCGCATGCATCCTAGATATGCATCTCCGTGGTGTCAACTTATCAGTCAAGCCGTCTCGCAGGCAGGACATACATATCGCATTGCATGTTCGGCAGCTCTTGTGTTCCACGTGAGGATCGACTGGGATTCTTGCACTTTCACGCAAGGTAAACTGTGGCTCTGCGAGTGTGGCGAGGCCACGGCGCCTGTTTCACCTTTACAGCTGACATTGCGTCATGAAATCGTAAACACGCAGACAAATAATTGACTTCATCATCATAATGCAGATTGCCTATTTATTACCAGAGATGCACTGTATTTTTTTAAAATACACTACAGCCAGCTGTATGGTACTGTACAGTTCCCATCTGGATGGACACACACACACACACACACACACGCACGCACATGCACACACACACACACACACACACACACACACACGCTCCCCTCACCACACACAGTGTCTTGTTTTCAGGTTCATTAAGCCCCTGTGTTACCCAGAGTGGCTGACAGGATGAGGAACAGTGCAGAAATCTCCCCCTGCAGGTATCCATTCACATTATCATTGGGAAAAAGCCTCTCTCGTCAGTGCCCTTGTTACGGCTCGAGGGGGGACCACTAATTAGAGAGACAAGAACTGCTTGAGAATAAGTCCATTACACCCATGTGGACCCAAAAGCTTAAAATACCTGGAATATCAGCAAACTCCCAGCATCCCCTCCAATCACTACCCTTCTGCCGAGGGCATCTTTTAAAACACTGGGAAATGCGGTGAAAGAGTTGTAGAGATCGACAGAAATGGAGGACAGAAGCTGTCAGCTATTTGAAAGGCTTTATGAAAATCATCTTCCAATTAGAGGTGATGATCAAATCAGGCATGAACCCCACTCTTGAGTTCTTGATTCTCTCTCTCTCTCTTACTCTCATTCCGTGTGTGTGTGTGTGTGTGTGTGCACGCGTGTGTGTGCAGCGCTCAGATGAACTCATGAAAAGGAGATTTGGTTCGTTTTCTCATCACTGGTAATTATACTAATACATCGGATTCGGAAATGCCTCCCTCAAAGTGCAAGAGCCATGTGGGGCACATCATTATGGTATTATAGTTTTGACTGAAATATATATCAAAGTGATTATCATCACTCATTGTTTATTCTCAAACAAACAGCCACAGAAATAGCAGAAGGGATATAACAATGAAAAACGCAATAAATAGACTTTCTGACGGAATATTTTAACCTATAGTTCAAGTAACCCATGAGACAATGCTTTCACAGCTTTTACTTAAGTACTCAGGTACTTGTACTTTACTTGAGTATTCACATTCACATTTGTTACTTCTGTTCTACATGCACAGTACTTACATACTTGTACTTACACTTTCTGCACTATTTTTATACTTTTTATGTTCTACTAGTGTATTCATACCCCTTATTGGATATTCCACATTTTATTCTGTAAATTCTGTACATTACTTGCACTTGATTGCTTTTTTGCACTTCTGGTTAAATGCTAAACTGCATTTCGTTGTCTTTGTACACGTACTCAATACAATGACAATAAGGTTGAATCTAATCTGTTTTCAAAGAGAATTATTGTATTTTGACGGCTGTGGACATAAAAGCTTTTCGCCTGACAGCAATGATTTGCAACATTTAATTGGCATCTAGTTACTAGATTAAGACTTCAATTTTTTTTTTAACTAAAATGGAGGACTTTTACTAGCAATTGAGTATTTGTACAATGTAGTATTGTTGCTGATACTGTTTACTACTCATTACAGTACACAGCAACTTAAAATCACGACACTACACACAGCAACTTTGCCCGGTGCACCTGCACACAGTTTTGCAGGTGCACTGGGCAAAGTTGTCAAGTTCTACTTAACTCTATTCTTTTTGCGATGGATTTCATTATGATCCAACAAATGATCCATTAGTTTTGGATGCAAGCTCTAAGTAGGCAGCTGAATTCAGCCCGCAGTTGGCAGTATTTATGCAAGTTGATTTAACTGCTGGATAGGGTCCTCTTGTGAAACATGAGTCAGTTCCAGCATTTAACCTCACCATACTAATTTATGCACCATGGCATAGGGTACTTTATCATCTGCTCTTTGGGGAGAGACAGTCATCTCATTAGGCAGGATTTAATGAAATGCAAGGATAGACTTCTTAATTCCATAGATGGCTGAAACAAAAATCCCAGTGTAAATCCTGCACTCCTCTGTGGCTCTATAAATTGTAGCAGCCAGAGGAAGGAACGTGAGGGAGGGAGGATGCCAGCGGAGACTTTTGGTGCGGGAGACAGGAGATGGAGGTTGATAGGTGTAACTGACTCTGTAAGTCCATAAATGGGTTTTGTAATTGTGACATTCCTGGCTTGAAAGTTGTACTAAACAACGCCTTGGAAACGTGAAATGATTAAGATATATTGCTTTACATTATAATGCATCATATGTAATATTTATCGTCCAGTAATATCCACAATGTAATGGATGCTGCTGTAAGCCTCTATACAAGTGTTCCTCCTGGCCAAAAAAAACCCCAAATGTAGATATATCTGTACTGGCAGCAATAGGCCGTGCATCTTAAGCACCCTCTCCACTATTCTTACAAAGTCCCACTACTTTTCTAGCCTCAAGCCAACTAAGATATGTTAAATCCTTCTGAATGTACAGACAGTAGAGAGAAAAGAATTAGGGCAGACTGTCGACTGTTCTTGGCAAATGTACATGTTCATTTCCAGCCGGTGACTGCCGGGCCCGCAGACGAGAGCCACCAGAGGAGGAACACACCAGCCAATCATCAACAGCACAACGCAGAACATTAACACCATCATTTACATAAAATTACTTACATACTGGTGTGGTAATTTAATTTGTTTGACCGGTACAGTGCAACTGCGAGCAATAGATTCATACATGCACCACGAGGGAGCTCTGCTTACTCTTCCACATGGCTAATTCTTTCACACAATATTATGGGGAAAAAATAGAGACACTGTATAGAAAGCTTGATTTCATTTACAAGTCCCGATTTCATTTACAAGTCCCGTTTCCCCGACCAAGACCCATTAGGACGAGGATGTGCGCGCACACATGCTTGTGCACATATGCAAATGTATTCATACATAAGCACGTGCTAATACAAAGATAATATTTGGCGAGTTTGTCGTATGCTAATAAGACAATGTACATATTAAGCTACTTCAGTACACAATAGAGAATTCCAATGTTTCAGGTTCTCGTTTTCCCTTTGTTTGGATTTCATACTTTAGAAATCCTTCATTGATTGGATAGTTTCACATCTACAAAAGGAGAAAGGAGGGAGTGGAAAAATAATAATCTCATTCCTTTCCCTGTTCGTAGCAATGACTACGAAAAGTAATTCACTGTAATTCGTACATAACGCACATAATTGAGAGACATGAGGCCCATTTTTCAAAGACACAAAGACGCGCTCTGGGTGGGTGGCTCGATCACACACGGGACTTTCACCCAGGAGACCGGAGTTCGAGTCCGTGTGTATCACGAGACCGGCACATGTATTTAAAACGGATCACAGAAGCAGGGATGTGTTTTTTTTTACTAACCATACCAAGTCGTTTTAGTTAAGTCAAATTATTTTTGTTGCCTAAATCTACCAAATGAGTCTTGTTTCATGACGTGACGTTGATGACGTGTGTATCACGCGACCAGCACATGCATTTAAAACGGAACACGTATTATATCTACGAACTGTTGTGCATACATTTTCGTATGCATTATACGACCTGTTTATGAAATTGTATGGTGATGTACACACTGTGTAGTGTATTGAGAGGGGACCCCTACTATAGTGATTGTGTCACCAGTCGGACAGTTTTTGGCTAACATCATATCAATATTTCAAGCATCAGCGATGTAACTTTTAGAATGAACGCTTTTGTTCCTGGAAATAGCCTGGTCCCAAATAGCTAGCTGTTAGCAAATTATGCGTATATAACGCAACTATGTCATGGCAGGTGTATCGCTCAGGAGACGATGAAGTGCAGTGTTGAGTGTGAAGTTCTCGAGAAACCTGCAAGCAGCAATACCAGAGACCAAGCAATCGGCCCGTTTCAAACAGGCACATTTTAAACAGGAAGTGCACGAGTGCATTCAAATATAAAAAATAAAAAAAATCAGATCCTGATGT
>JAOVVB010101159.1:0-13050 GCA_028570985.1 Heterobranchus longifilis | reverse complement strand
GTATGCTTCTATACTTGTATATTCGCATACTTGGCAATAAACAATTTCTGATTCTGATTCTGATTCTGATTCTGATTTCTGATTCTTTTCGTGATCATCGATATATGTTTTTTCCTTGTAACGTTACTGTTGGCACGGCTGCAGCTGCGACTTCCTGCATAAATTAACTGACTAAATTATGTGAAACCACCAGAATCTCCTCAGATCAGAGGATCTGTGTTCTGGTTTCTTGTAGCATCAGATGCACAGGTGTGAGACCAAATACACAAATGATATGAAAACATGGTATATTCTGTATACTCTCATACTTAACATGCATTAAATACACTGATCTCATATTGTATGTGTATTTTGTTGCATAAAGTTAACCAAGAACGTTACCCGCGTGTTAAAAACGGCGATAGTATGCTAGATTTGCCATGCATTTCTATTTTTTCTGGAGCTACATCAACATGGATCATGTGTAAAATGAGTCTATTATGTTTGTATGATTAATGCATGAGGGTGATTGATCAATAATTCACTTTAATGAAGATGCCGACTATTCTTGCCATTACCATCGAAGCATGACGGCGCAATATCAAAAACTTCACTCACTTTAACTGAAAATCAGAAAATAAACAAACTTCAGTCCCACTCAGTCTCATTCAGTTATTAATTGAATCTCTCTGTTTTGTAGGCGGCCTGGCGTGCTCTGTTTTTGATTTACTGCTCATGCATGCGTGTGTTTATTGGCTGCCGATTATTTTCTCGATTAATAGATTAGTTGTTTGGGCTTTAAAATGTCAGAAAATGTCTTGTTTTGCCCACAACTCAAATATATTCATTTTACTGTCATAGAGGAGGAAAACACTCACGTTTAACAAGCTGGAATCAGAGAATTTTGACTGTTTTTTTCTTTAAAAATGACTCAAACCGATTAGATTATCAAGATAGTTGGCGATTCATTTCATCTTTGCAGCTCTAGCGTCATGTTTTTGCAGATAAACTATATAACATCACTCTGCAGAGTAGACTGTGTCCTGCTTTAGTTGGCCGTATTGTATCCTGCTGCGATGTTTGGTATTGATTGGTGTTTGATCATTAAGTGATTGTTATACCTCAGATGTGTCGACATAAAACACGCCTGCAGCTACGACTGTTTCTTTGCAACACGAGTCACAGCCAGTCCTCTCTTTGAGCCACACCCTCCTGTGAAAGAAAAGTGCTCATAGGTTGATAAAATGGAGAAAGTAACAAATTGCACGAGGATGTTTTAGCTCGAGATACAGGAGAGAAGACGCTAAGGTCAAAGACGTCGTGTCTTCTGTGATTGCAGCTGATCTGAGGCCTGTGACGGAGTGCATCACCGTACACTCAGCAATGACTGACAGAATACTAAAGAGAAAGTCACGCCACTGGAAGCAGGGAGGGGAGGAGAGACAAAGCGTTGAGAGGCAGCGCGGGGATGGAGGACGGAATATTAAAGCGTGGAGTGTAAACTGAAAGTGGGACAGAGACACAGGAGGAGAGGGAGAGACCGTCGAGGAGAAGAAGGGGAACTGTGAATGAATATTAGGGAGAGGGCTATTCACCGGCTGTTGATATGCATGAAGGCGGGAGGGAGGAGACAGACTAAAAGTGGAGGAGAGTGTGCAAAAGAGAGATAGGGCTTCTTACTCTCCTCTGGGAAGGTCTAGAAAAAACCCTGAGAAGGACAGGTGAGATAGAGAGAGAGTGAATGTGAGAGAATGTGAGGAGAAATGTGGGATAAAAGAAAAGCAGAAGAAGAAATTTTGGAAGGAGAGCAGAGATAAAAATAGAGAAGGAGAGACATTGCGAACAAGTCCAAACTATCGCGCCAGAACACACTTATCTCCCAAAGTGCAGACAGTACATTATCGCCACTGGCACTAAAAACAGCCTGAATCATCAATAAGTGAAATCCGGCGCAGGTAAACACGCCGCAGTGTTTCAGAGGTATCAGTGCTGACAAAGGGAGTGCGATGGTGAGAGGATACGGCCGTGCAGACGATTTCTCATTATCTGCTGCCGTGTGTCAGTTATTAACGCCGTGTCCATTCCAACATCTAATTAATGCAGATAGCCAAATGCCAAACCTGATGAAATACCGTGATGAGGGATTAGCTGGAATAACAAACGCTCTGACCGGCATAACTTTGTCTCCCTGATTAGGCGGCAGAGAGAGGAGGAGGAGAGACGCATTTCTGGATCACTTAAGTCTCTCTTCCTCTTCTTTTTTCTCCCCCTCTCTTTCTCCTCCCACCTCCACTTCCCTGTCCTTAATGAAGACTTTTCCTTCTGCCGTGTGCCCCCGTTCTCCCAGCTTCCCTCCCCTAAGTCGCTGAGTGCTGTCCTAATTCCATTCTGATAGATGGAGAAGGGAAGAGGCTCATTAAAAATGGCTTTGCTGATTGTGCTGCTCCTGTTTTTTTCAGTCAGGAGGCATGTGTGTGTGTGTGTGTGTGTGTGTGTGTGTGTGTGTGTGCGTGTGCGTGTGCGTGTGTGTGCGTGTGTTGTCTGGTCAAGTTTTATTTCCAGCTGCTGTGAGGTGGAGTGCTGGGGTGATTCAGCATTTGCTATAAGGGGAAATTTTATTTAGAACATTTTGCTGCAATGTTTTGCTCCAGAGATTTACGCGCCCATAAATTTTACATATTATATTTAATGAAAAGCGATGAGAAAAGCCTGAGAAAACAAGGATGTGGCTACTTAGAACTAGAAAAAGCGAGGTAGAGATATCAGGAGTTTGTGGTATTTACTTCAGGTCTAGAGACAAATAGGACACGCAGGTCTATAATAGGTTGCATTTCTTTTCTAAAGGCACGTGTCCTCTAAATGACAGATAACATGTTTTCCCCACATTGTCGGAGAGAAAGGAGCGTCTGCTGGTGAACAAAGAGCAGCGTGTTCTGAGATACAGTGTTAACACAAGAGTCATCAGGGACTTTAAGTCAAGTCTGCAGATGAATCACAAATACATCGACATTTTAAGAAATACACTCGTGCACTCTTTTTTTTCCAAGAGTGAGATGATAAGATCTATATCTCTTTCATGTACAGTGTGCATTAAATATGAAGCAGAGTTAGCAGGAGATTAGACTCCCTGCAAACTCAACTCCCTGTGTGTGTGTGCGTGTGTGCGTGTGTGCGTGCGTGCCATCGTGGCAAAATGTGGTCCTGTAGAGGGAATTACCACAGAAGTGGATTTGAGAACTTTCAGGTTTTTCTGTCTGCAGACTTTGTGCTGTCCCCTGTTAGTCGATTAATCGATTAATCGGTCGTTTTGGTCTGAGTCAGCTCAGATTTCTTTAGTCGATTAGTGTTTTTTTAGCACATCTCTGGTAAACAGAAGATTTCAAGTGTTTGGTGGGACCACTATAGATATGGGTTAGAAGGGTCCTGCTCAGTCTAGGTCCAGAAGGCTGTTATCAGCCCATTACATACACACACTCACTGTTAGGCTCCGCCCTCTAGTGGCTGTAGTAATTATGACGGGAGTAAAGGCAGGCGTCACATGATGCAGTATAACAAGTGACAAAACTCCACGTGTGTGTGGATCCTAAAACTCAGGACTTTAACTCAGGAGACCCGAGTTTGTGTTCCGGTTTAAACCAAACGTGTGAAACGAGCAGTCACTTTAATAAGTAATTTTAATATCCTGTAACTGTCCCGGCGTATTGAGGTATTTAATCCAAACCATGATATTATTCTTCCACCCACTCTTGTAGTTTCAGAGTCTAAACCTGATGAAACAGAAAGTAGGAAACGGTGCTGCGACCTGCCATTTAACAGGTTAATATCATTACATAACATAACATTTAAAACAGGTGGTCGAGTTCAAAGATGGACGTAGTCCGAGAAGCTGAGTGCATTTATCAATCTTCTTATCTAACTCTCAGCAAACTATTACTTTAAAAAGTAAAGCATATTTACTGTTCTTTGATGTACTTGGATGCTGTAGTATCGTATCAAATATACTTAACTACTTAAAATACCAAAACAGCTGAGAAACATCAATTAAAGGGCCAAAACACATGCTGTAATCTGAGATATAATATAGATTTTAACACATTTGTACATCATTGATTAGGTCCATACTTCCTCAAGGAGACATGTAGTAGTACTAATACTGTAGTACTGATGCAGAACACATACAGGACGTGGGGAAAGTATATATATATGGAAATACTACAAACTGATGGTCCATTAGTATAAGTAACACGCTGTTCATCAGTCTAAATACCTGAAACCTCACTGGGAGAAAAAAAGAAGTCTCAGTGTGTTTCTCTAAAAAGCATCTGCATTTTGCATGCGTGTGACATAATCTCTGCTCTGATTACTGACATTTTGTAATTGCCAATTCACAGCGTGTCAGTGTGCATGAGCAGAGAGACAGGTGTGGCTGTAACCAGTCCTGGCACGGTGACCGCCTTACAGATAATGTGAGAAGGAAAGGCCTGATTCTTTCTCTGCAGCAGAAAATACTGTTTAGGTAAATTCCTCTGGTGTCATCAGAGTCACTCATACGTTCAGATCCAGTTTACAGACGATGATAATAACTTTTCATTGTATTACATTCTCAATTCTCTCTCAATTATTGAGTTGATCCAGTAAAACAACACATGAAATTATAGCTCAGCCCAGATACGGAAACACAAAAACAAACGCAGGACTTTGACCCAGAAGACCGACGTTTGTGACTCGGTCGAAAATAGTGAACAGGAAGTTCTGCGTCATGGATACACAGAAGTGATTTAATGTCTCAAATATCCAGATTTTAACCAGAACCACGACCTTTTTTATAACCATACCAAGTTGTTTTGTCGCCGAAACCTGAACCTGCTGCAATATCGTTAAAAATGTGAACGTAACGTTTAGATATGAGGGCGAAAAACGCCCAATGGCTCGTTTTTACTCTGACCACTAGGGGCGCTAATTTAGTAAAACGATGGGGTTGTATGTAGAAACAAACGACACATGTGGTCGTATGGTTTGGGGGACTTGAGGTACTCTGTAATTAATTTCCTAAAGCTTTCTGAAATTATAACGTGTAGAAAACCCATCAGATATTCACATTTGATGGAACCAGTTTTCTTTTTTTTCAAATTTTTGCTTAAAAAACAGATTTTTCTTTTCCAGACGGTGTCATTTCATACAGTCTATCCCCCTCTGCACCTTATTCACAGTTCTAATCTGTATAAATAGCTTTCAGCTGCTGTGTCCTCCCACATGAGATCCAGTACGCATAATAGTCTTACACTTAAGGGCTCTGCAGCACAGACGTAATCTCACACATATCACTCCCGGGGACAAGCACCCCTTTATGCAATCAACAGGCCCTGAGCCGCATGCGTCTGTTTAAATATGTAAAGGTTCGCCACCTACACACATGCACGCCATTTTGATGCATGGATGCACAGACACAGATGTGCAACCACATAACACGGCTGTAATATGTGCATGATACATATCGTTACACGGCTGTAATATGTGCATGATACATATCGTTACACTGTAGGTGTGACACACACACACACACACACACACACACACACACATGGTTAATTGAAAGGACAGTTTCAAATATCCATGTGCCACTTTCAGACGTCTCCGTCATTTTTATTTATTTATTTTTGCTAAAATTACCATCCTTTTGTTCATAAAAGTGATTCAGTCCACCATTTAAAGCTTCGCATCACCAAATTAAAGCGGAAATGTGAGAAGAGACACGTGGGAATTGTCTCCTCAGTGTCGGCCTGTCTCGCTCAGAGTTTGGTTCTCTCTCACGCTCTAAAGATGACTGTTTCCTTTTCTTTCTTTTTTTTCTTGTTCTCGCTGTGCGCACAATGCTGCCAATTAGTTAATGGTGGACAGTGAGGCGAGAATCCAACCTCTTTGCTTCAAACTTAATTCCTCACATTTGCAATTCAAGGCTGTAAAGAAAGTGCGGAAAGTACTTAACAAGCTCAGTGCATATATGATTATGGCCCGAGATGTGACAGTGATGGCGAGCGTCGCAGAGGAGACTTGCTGGCACTCATCACAACACGCATACATACGTGCAAAGACTTAAAAGCAAATATTGAATTCACTGCACCTGTGGATGTGAAAGTGAGGCAGCCTATGGCACAAAGTCTTTTAATTCATGCCCGCTTTGTGCTTTTGTTGCAAGTTCACGGGCCAACACCATTCAGAGGCAAAACATTTCTTCTTTTTTACATTTCTGTTAACACACACCCACACGTGTTGTATTTGTGTTTTCACATCGCACAAACACATGCAAACACCCTTCGAAATCTGTATTTTCACAATGCAATCTGCAAAATAAATGCTGCTGTGGTGGGTTTAGGTACAAAAACACTTGGTTAAGGTTAGGAAAAGGAAAAGTTTTGGCTTAAAATACCAGTTTTTGTCGCCACAGCTAGAAATGTCCAGATGTCTCGTTAAAAAATACCAGTTTTTGTTGCCAGAACCACAGCTAGAAATGTTCTGACCTCTGATTGGAAAAAAACAAAAAACACACCCGGTTTTGTGGTCTCCAGCTGTCTCAGGTGTTTTCCAACACAATTCCAACTGTACTCACTGCAACATACATGTGCAGAGCTGGCTGATATGAATATTGACGGCTTCATGAGAGTAGCGTGTTTAAAGGGGTCACAGGGCGAGTCTGCATTACACACACCAAACCTCCCAGCAGCTTCTCTTCTTCACACACTGCCCTGAACGCTGCACAGATTTATCCATGACCCTTAATAAAACTGTAACATTTGATACATGTGCTGAGTGGGAATGATCAGGGTGATAAATAAAGCAACTAGTCGACTACAGCAGTGGTGTCCGCTGTAATTGTTACAGTAATGGTGGAAGTGTGTGTGTGTGTGTGTGTGTGTGTGGGGATGGGGGCAAGTGGATCCTGCAGAGTGAGCTGCATGCTTATTGCCTGGACGGGAGCCCTAGTTAACAGCGGTAATGTATTCTCGGGCATCAAAGGCTCAAAGTTGAGAGTTTTAAAGGAGCTCGTCACTATTGATTTTGCACGAGGAGCAGCTTCCCAGGTTCATTATATGGGAGCTCTCAGCCCTTACTTTAAGCAGCGGGGGCCGCTGCACAAACAACAGGGAGCTCGGGGTGAGCCTTCCTTTGTTGTTTAGAACAAAAATTTGTTTCAATCATTTGCTGTTTTGCATTCACAGGCTATAAAGTATAAGCCATGGCTAATGAATACTATCCGAATGACTTGAGTCCCTGGGGCTTTTTCACAATTAATACACATTTTAATTGAGCACAGAAAAATGGCACCATTTGCTGCTAAGCAGTAAGAAAAAAACCCAAAACAAAACAAAGGAGGATGGGGGGCTGTAAGATTGTAATTGTTGAGATTTTCTCAGCCTTGTCTCTCAAGGAGAAACTGTTTTTCTGCTTGTAGCCTTTGAGTCTTCGAAATTGTCAAAACAGGTAAAAATGATGCATTTTCATGTGTTTGTGCTGAAGTGTCAAAGTTAGCTGTGTGAGAATGCTGTGGTCGAGTCATTCAGCATGAAACTGCTTAAAAATGATGCATATTCATTGATATTTTCAGGTTGTTTTGGTCCGCTGTGTGCAGCGGGAGTATATAAAAGTATGTAAAAATGTATTAATTATGTGTGATAGTTGTACCGGCTGTCCTGCGTATCAAAACGTACAGCTAATTCTTTTAAACATCAGACGTATTAGAGCTGCACAGCAGAGCGCCGACTGTGCTGGAACAGATGGCTGATTGTTTATGGTGGACTTGGAGAGTATTAGACAGGCAAAAGTGTAAACATCAGTGTGGGCAATCAATATCTCATTAGGGTGTCTGCTTTAGTTCATGTTTTGTCGCTTTGCATTCTCCACACACACTTTATCGTATCGGTAACTACAGCCGTTTGGTGGGAAGGACAATGCAGTACATGCAGCAGGAAATCTAGGAAAATGGACCTGCACTGATCCCCACATGCTCTCCGCACACTTGCCTCGAGTCCATCATATAATGATATGATCGGCGGTTTGAAAAACATCCGAGCACCACAACTGAATTTCTGGCAATGCCATCATCCTTTTTAGCATATTTTTCGAGCGAGGGAATGAGGGACACAGATAGCTGTTGGTGCCGGCACACTGAGAGATAATGCAGGATGAGCCGCAGGCAGAGGAGGGCTGGAAAACTCCTCTTGTCACTTCAGATAAGAGGACGGGGATGGGACCGGCTGCAGAGGGACCAGCTAAGTGCTTGTCGCTGTCCCTTTAGCTTTCCAACAACAGGCCGCTATAGTGCACGAGGACAGGCAGATGCCCATCTCGCCACAATCAGTCGTGTATGGGCTCCGTCCCCACATGGGGAGTTGGAGAGCAAGGTTGATGAAAGTGGGTGTAAAGTTTGCAACTCAGCTGTCACACTTTGGAAATTTTATCTCATGAAAGTGGCAGGGCGGAATAGTGGTTAGGGACGCTGTCCATCAGATCCGAGGCCATATGTCTGCAGGCCTCCGTCCCGCTGCAGTGTCCTTAAGCAATACACGCAGAGTAAAACTCTCGGGATGCTTTTCTGCCAGAGACAAAACATTAGTTTAAAGGGGAACTTTAAACTCTAATGTTCTTTTTGTTATCTCGGCTTAAAACTTCAAATATTTCACAGAAAGTCTTAAAACTGGAGCTGTAGGGTCGAATCACAGACGATCGATATTTCTAAAGATATTCCACTACAGCCAATGATAACAAACGGTTCACACTTCCTGTGGGCGGGGTCTCGTTTGAAAGTGTACAATTTACACAATTTATTTTTATTTTGCTAACATATATACACAGCTAAAAGCTATATTTAGCTTCAGGATAATTAGTAATCTGTTGTATCTGCAGGTGTTAGCTCACGTTAGCGTAGCTGTGTTTCCAGATCTGTAAAGAGGCGGGGCCATAAATAAACACATGTGACACAGATACAGGAAATCACTCCGTCTCGGAGCGTCTCAGTTTATCCTGTATTACTGTCTCTGGTCTAACTAAAGATCCATAAAGACCCAGCATTTTTGGAGTTTGATCTATGCGAGTGACTAAAAGTGTGGATATGTCTGTTTTTACAGCTCTGATTTGCAATACTAAATTGTTGGAGTACCCCTTTAATAATTTAACGAGACTGTCCCGAGGAAGAACGACAGCATAGGCTGTTTGTACAAGCAACTTAATATGACCTGTATTTATGTTTATTGTTTATTGTTTGTTGTTTATTGTGACCTCTAGTGATTATGACATGAGCAAAGCAGGAAGTCATGTAATGTAATATAAAGTTGAGTTATTTTAAGTTTAACAAACATAATTATATCAGTAATTACATCATGTTACGCACTGAAGTGAAGTAACAAATGTGCTGATCAAACCACAATATTTTTCTCAACCTCAGTAGTTTTGTTTTGTAAATCGAACCAAACTGTGACCAATATCTGCTGTTGTCTTTTTTAACTGACAGCGGTTTAGACTCTGGGGTCACCGGCCAAGTTTTCGGGGCCCAGACTTCCTCTTGTGTGCTCCGCTGTTTGTTTAGTAGAGTTACACACGGCTCCGGGAGAATCACCAACTCCTGCATGTTTTTCAAAAGCAAGTGTGTAATCTGACTTTGAAAGCGATTAGTTTCTTTTATCGTGCAAGTCGAACGTTTCTCCACACGATGCACAAACATCACCACTTTTCGCTCCCCAATCAACTGACGCTCAACAATCCCTCAGTACTTCTCGAGACCAGAACGCTTCAGGTTCCTGCATCTTGTTCCGTTTCTACAGATTCTGTGTTCTGCAGAATCTGTTTATAGAGATTTCACAACGTTAGAAAAGTGCGAGCGTTCTGTTTATGGATGAAAGTGTCGGTCTGCATTAATAAAGTCGTATTAGAGGGGAGGAAGAATCGACCTGTGTGGTCATATGTTTTTTTTTTTATTTAAACATTGATCGGGGACACATTTGTATCGACATCTCTTAAATACTAACTGACAAATCATCTAAATAAACACTTGCTTTACGTTTTGGCCCTCAGGATCACACACTCAAAATGCATTCCTATTCCCTTATTGTTGATTATTGATTTAGCTGTGCTGATTTTTGTTTTTGGTGTAAGGAAGCAGCTGAGAGCGATGTCTGTGTGAGAAATGTGTTGTGCAGTAGTTGAAAGGGAAGCGGTGCTCGTGTCTGTCTGCGCTCCGTTGCGTCTGTCTTTAGAGATGTAGTATTTAAAGGATCGTCTTTTCTGCCTCACGGCAAAGACGAGGCCGAGGTCCAGCTCTGCTGCGATCGCTGTTAGTGTGTAAGTAAAGAATCATATCTGCTCTAATTACTGCTGCTTAAATCCAGAGTGATTACAGCACGTTTCATTATTCAATATAAGACGTGTGGTCTCATCACATCACTTTCATTTTAACCGCTGTAATAATCTTCCCACAGGGGATTTAGTTTCATGATGTAAACGCATCATGCTGTTGTGAAATGGACTGAAGGCGGTGCTACCGAGAGTCAGAAATCAAATTAATTAAGAAATAAGTTGTGAAATGTGAGTGTGTTTAACCTTGTGGGACGTTAAAGGCTTTCGAGGAAGACACCTGACCCGTTGTTCTTCTGGATGTTTCCTTTATGATGCAACCTGATTGATAAATAACATCCCGCCCACCCTCCTTCCTTCATTGGAAGGTCAGCTGCTATCCAAAATGTGTTTATTTTGAAGGTAATTGCATCAGATTGAACAGTGAAATACCGTCACCTCCTGTCGCTCCCTGGGAAGATTAGCACCAAGGCCGCACGCGGGATCGATCAGTGTGCCGGCCGCCGCCTGCCTGAGGGATGGGAAGGTCAATGGGTGTGATATTACTCACGTTGGGAGGAGATCTGGTGTCAGGGGCTTTAATTTGGAAGAGGCTAAATAAAGGGATAGTTTATGGACAAGGATAAGTTAGATCGACATCAGCGATAAGACGACACGGGAGATTAAGAGCTGGAGAGTGACTGCCAACGGAGGAAAACATCTTAAACTCTGCAACACAGTAACTAAATTATCTGAGTCATCCTTCACAGGATGTTATCATTAAAGGCCGACTCCATCTGTGTTGTTTTCAGATGGAAACGCTCTTTCGCCACGTTAGTTCAGATCAGAAATCACACAATAACACAGCCGATCGCAGCGACTCTGAGGTAAAATACTGTTTTTATCAAAGGAGTCTGGTGTGTTTAAAGAGAGCGATATAACAGCTTCAGTTTCCTGTGGTGAAGGGCTGTCTGACAGCGAGGTACAGACGGGGACATATTGTAAACATAGACTACACTTAAACTGATACTGATTTTTTTAATGTGGTCCTTTTTTAGGTGTTTAGGTGTTTAGCTGCAGCTCCGTCCACAACAGGACACATCGCTCTCTTCAAAAACACCAGACTCCATTGACAAAAACAGTAATTTTATCTCTCAGAAAACTACTGATCTTCTGCTGCTCACTTTAGTTTGTTTGACTTTAGATCTGAACCAAAGACTGTATATAATATATACAGTCTGTATGTATTATATACAGTCTGCATGTATTATATACAGTCTGCATGTATTATATACAGTCTGTATATAATATATACAGTCTGCATGTATTTTATACAGTCTGTATATATTATATACTTCTCGTAATAGATTTTTGTCCGAAACATTACGACTTTTTTTCTCTAAACATTGTGACATTTTTCTCATAAAGTTACGACTTTTTACTCATAAAATTGAGTTGTTTTTTTTTTTTTAATCACGATCCACCATAAAATCCATTATTGTCTCAACCCTAGCATCCACAGCAGTACACTGCTTAGCTTCTGGGGCAGTAATGTTAATCCTGTCTGCTTATATGTTGCACCGTCATCATACAGAAACCTACGTCAGGGTTTTAGACGGGCTTGTTGGGAAAAACTGAATTTTGATGCTAAAACATATGCACATATGTATACATATGGGAAGCTTCAGAATAATATATATATATATATATATATATAAAGAATAGGAGTTGGCATTATGCACTGATACTTTAATAAGCAGGTGGACATGATATAAGCTACCAGCTCTCCCTCCTCTCCTTTTGCACATTTTTGTTTCCGTCGGTGCAGTTTTTTTAATGCTGAGCACATCCTCTGGCGGACTGAAATCATCAGAGAGAAGGAGCTGACTAATCTCAATCCTTTAAATTTATTCATGTTCAATAAAAGCTATTCATCAGCTTAAACCCGCCTGTAAGTTCAAACTACATTGGAGCCACCTGGGAGAGATCTAAATGACTCGCAGGCAGCCGGGGTGGACCGGGTGTGAAAGGGAACGGCAGGAGGGAGGGACGTGTCCCCCGAGGGCGCAGCTCAAAGCCAGCAGAGAGAGAGAGTGTTGATCAAGGCTTGGCCAGTGTCCAGTCACTGTAAACAGTATTACAGGTGAGCTGTCTTTGGCAGGCCGTGCACATTGATTATTGATTGGTTAGAGTGATGTGAGGGAGGGGAGGAAAACGCATGAAAGAGTTCAGTGCATGATACACGGATAGTTCAGTAAGAGCTGCAACACTCGCTCCCAACAACTCCAAAACCAGCAGCCTGGTCAGGACCCCGTCATAACTTTTTTTATCGCTCTGGTATTCCTTTGTCGTATCCCTTTTTCAACGTGCTTTCTGCCCGTTTGAAGTCTACGTTCCGTTGTGGTTGTTAACATGTCATTAATATTATGATTAACATTGTAAAACAGGATTACTTCATTAGGTTTAAGCAGCAAAAACATTCTGTTTTCCATCAGACAGGACTTTCACCCAGGAGACCGGAGTTCAAGTCTGCGTGTATCACATGACGTCACATGTATTTAAACCAGAAGTACGGCTTTTAATGCCAATCCTTGTGTTTTCTTTACTAATCTTAACAAGTCGTTTTGTTGCCTAAACCTACCGAATTATTCCCGTTTCACAACGTTACTAGCGATTTTAATGACGTATATATCGCATGACCGGGACATGTATTTAAACCGGATGACATGTTTGTATATATTATACGAA